>JAMPIV010010101.1:35000-54557 GCA_024509875.1 Oreohelix idahoensis | reverse complement strand
TATGGTTGTAATATATATTAAATAATAAGGAATATTTTGTTAGGGTTTACAGAGCACAAGTGATGTATATAATCATAGATTGTAGTGTTAAGTGCTCAATGTGTTTTATGGTATTGAAAGGATGGAGGGCCAAAGTGAATTATGATTGGAAAATTTATTATTATTGAATTTTTATTTTAATTGTTTTTTAAAATTTTATATTACGAAATAGTTTATATGTTTATTTTTTTTAGGGGTGTATTTTAGGTATAAAATTTAAAAGATTTTTTTTTTATTGTATTTTGTCAACATTTTTTTTTTTTTTTTTTAAGATTTTATTTTTATTTTTATTTAAATTTAATTTAATTTTATTTGGAAAATTGGATTAGTATTGTTATGTTTATTGAAATAATAAATTAAGATGAGTTTTTGTTTTTGAAAATTTTTTTTTTATTGTAAATAAAGTTCATTTTTTATTTTAATTGAAAAATGTAAAATTTAATAAATTCATATTTTCAAACTTTATTAAATGTTTAGCATTAGTTTTTAAAATTTTTATATTCATTGGCTTAAAAATAATTTAATTTTTTATAAAATTTGTTTTTTATTTTATTTTATGAATTTTTAAATTTTTTTATTATTTTTTTAACGATTTTAACAATTTTTGGACTATTTTTTTAAAATTTCTTTTAACTTTTTTTTTTTTTAACTAATTTTTTTTTATTTTTTATTAATTATTTTTTAATTATATTTTTTTATTAGTATTTGTTATTTTTTTTTTTATTTTAAATTGTATTTATTCCTTTTTTGTTTAATTATTTTTTTTATATGTGTATTTTAAAAATGTTTATTATCAGAATTCAAGATTTGCGAAATATATGCTGTACACTAATAGTATTTCTATTTTTTTAATTGGTTTGATTATTATTTGTTAAGATTTAATTGAAGATGTGTTTTTGAGTGAAGTTGTTTTGTAAATATACACTGAGTATATGTTGTTAGATAGTTAACTTCATTTGTCTGGGGTTCCCAGCTAAAATGAATAATATAAGTTTGGGGGTTGTTATGGATTGCTTTGAAGTTTGTGGGGGTTAGAGGGATTTATATGGGGAAATGGGGGTTATTGCACGACAGTATTTTTCCTATCATTTTTCCAACCAATATATAGCCAAAATTTTTTCGTTTGTTAGTACTATTGTTTGTTTTTCTTTGAGCTATTAGCGGAGTGGTTATTGCTTATTTTTTTTTTCGTATCTTAGATTTTTTGTGTTTTCCAGAACATGACAGTTGCCCAGAAAAATTTGATGTTTTGATATTAAAGAATTTTATTAATAATTTTATACAGTGTTTTGTTAATTATTAGCAGCTATAATCATTTATAATGGTTATTGGTGTTTGGATAATACGTCTAGTAATAGTATGATTTTTTGTTGTTGGTTAGTTGGTATTGTTTTTTTATAATGAACTTTTTTGTTTTTGATGTTAATAATGTTTGTAATATAGTATTTAATCATTTGAGTTTTATTTTTTATAAGGCGTTGATGAGCGTGAGGGCTATTGTTTTGTTATTTATACGGGGATTTTGGGGTAACTGAATAATATGTATGATATTTTAATTTTTGATACTGGTTTTAGATTCTTTGTATTGATTTATAATTATTGGAAGGTTAAAGAGTAAGGAATAGTTTTTAGTTTAGTGGTGAGTTAAGTTTTTTGAAGGAAATTTGTATCCTTTATGAATTTTTTAGTTTTGGTCCACATTATTTTATGATTTAAGTTATTGCATATAGGTTATATATAATTGTGATTGTGTTTGTGTTGTATATTGTTAATTCGAATTTGTGTGGTGTTTTAGGGTGTTTTAGTTGTGTATGTGTTTTTATTTGAGTATTGTGTTGTTCACATGATACAGAAATATGATTGGTTGGTATGTAACTGAGTTATTGTGATATTTTGTAGGTAATGTAAGTTGGGAAAATATGTTTTTAGAAGGGTATTATTAAATTAATTGAATGTTATTCTAGAAATTCCATGATAATTGGGGAACCACACAATTGTAGTAAGTATAATAAATAGCGTAATAAATGAGTAAGATTCGTGTGATTGAAGAATTGCCAATGATTTAGGGGGTAAATGTTGGAATGTTAGTATTAAGAGTTGATGATTGTTTAGTTCATGTAGCAATTTGTTTGGGGTCGATTTAACTGGGTAAATTATTGCGATATTGCATTTTTTGTTTTTTGCACTAGTACATTTAAAAACCAATAATATGTTTATTGTGACTGATTTAATTTTTAATTAGAATCTTGCCTCATCCAATTGGTGTATGTTTTTTTTATGTTATGAAATTTTGTGGTGTTTTTTAGGTCTGAGGTTTTTATTAAATGGTATTGTTTTTAAATTTGATGACTGTGTCCCGATTCTTTAAGTATAAATTATGTATTTGATTTATTATGAATTTGTTAGATTGTATGGTGCAAGGTGGTCTTATTATGAGTCTCACGTTTTTGGGTTTAGGATAACGTGAAAATAATGTGTTGATTAGACATCTGTTGTACAGTTTTATGGTCAATTAAGTGGGAAGAATAGTTTTGAACTTTTTAGTTCATATGGGGACAATTATTTAATTAAAATTAAACATAAATCAGGGGGAAACTGTAAAATGAGTTTTTTTTTGAAAAATATGGATGAAATCCTGTTATTTGGTTGATTTAAATATTTTATTGGATGACAATGGAGGTTTGAACAAATCGTGAAGATTTTCGCTAAATGCCAGGAAATGTGAATCTTTGCATATGAACTTTCCGCAATGAAATATGAATTCGATTTACATAATGAAATTTAGTAAACCTGTAGATTTGTTATGGAAGTTCCTAAATCGATTGTTTATTTGCTTTAAACATAATTTAAGGCCGAAGAGTAAACATAGTAAAATGTCGACCCTGAACAGTAGATAGCTAAAATTTCCATTAAGTATGAATCAGATTTAGTTTTTGCGAGTAATTTTGATTAATGATTTAATATCAAACTTTTAATTGAGACTAAATTTTAATACTAAGTATATAGACTTTGGAGAATTGCGGGAAATTGTTGTTAATTCCAAAATGATTGAATTTTTGTTTTTTTATAATTATCTATAGACCATTATATATTTTATAATTTCGAGGAGAGAAGACAAGGTATTGCCGTTTTGGTTTCTAATTACATTTGAATTCTATTTTTTTTCATTAGAACTAACATTAATATCTTTTGAGGATAAATTAAATTTTTAGTTAATTGTTAAGGTTGTTAAATTTAATTATAATATGGGGGAATTCGTGTACCACTTAGAAAACACCCCATTCTAACTTACTTTAAATAGAGTAATTCTCGTGTTGAAAACTTACAAAAGGATATTTTTTCTAGTATTAGCAAATTTTCCTTTACATTCGCGAAATCCTACAAAGGACTATGTAGTAGTACATTTTTATAGTATTTAGATTAAGATAGAGAGTATAGAGAGAATGAGTAAGATGTATTAATTTTTTATTTGGGGGTAATTACTTAATCTAAAGGGGGAACTGAGCTATTGGGCGATGGTGGGGGGTTAGTTGTATATGCGTGTTAGGTATTGATGCTCCTAAATTGAATAGTTGGGATAAGTTATGGTTGTATTTGTAAGTAATTTGCATCTTTGTATTGGCTTTTAGAACATAATTCAATTTTCCTTGCAGATCTAAGAATTTATTATGAAATTTATATTTCGCGGGGAGTAAATCAAAAAGCAAATTAAATCTGACCGATATGATCGTTATTTGGATGTGTGTATTGTATTGAATTGTAAAATACAATGTTTTAATTTTGGTGTACTATCATGGCGTCTGCATTTAAATGAGAATCTAGTTATATCACGTATTACGCCTGTTTTTAATTATTTTAGTTTTTTTATCATTCATGATATCAATTTTTTTTGATTTATTGTAACATTTTAATTATAATATTAGGATTCATTATATTTGATCTAACACCCAACTCTCTATCCACTTTGACATTTAGAACTTTTTCTGTGATAATCTTTGTTGCTCGCTTGTATTCGAGGGTTTGGTTATATTAATATGATCTATTTAGAAATAAAATGTTTAGAAGTATTTGTTGCATAACCGATTTATATATAGAGAGACATTATATGTAGATCATTCGGATCGTATGTTTAAGGTGCCTAGTGTTTTATTATTGTACAATGTAGTTATTTAACCTATCCCATTTGTGTGATGTGCTTGGGAAGCGTGTTGTGGGGGTATTGATAGTGAAGTTTGGAAAAATTTTCATAAGTGATAGTTATATAGGTTGTTTTTCATGTATATCTGATAATTATTAGCGCTGTTGTTCCGTGTGCTAACTTACATATCTCTAAATTTTAATCGAATGAATGTCTACACTTGTATTGAACTAGTTGTTTTTTGATTCTATGTGAATAGAAATGTATTATGGTATTTAAATTTTAATATGAGTTTTGTTTAAGGGATTGTTGTATAGGATGTATTTGTTGGGAAGTATTTTTAATTTTGTATAATTAGATGGTATGAGATGTGGTAAGGTTGTAGAGAAAGTGAGGTTATTGGGAGGGGTTGAGGGAGAGTGGGGATTAGTAAGAGTAATGGGAAGAGATGTGTTTTTGAATTATTTAGGGGGTTGAAGGTGGAATGGAATGTTAGATGGTAGAGAGTGAGTTTAAGATTTTGATGGGTGGGTGAGATTTTTTTTGTAAGAGTGTAATGGTAAGGGTGGTTTGGATTTGTAGGTTGTTTGTAATTGTGTGGGAAGAATGGAGTTTTTTAGAATGTTGTGGAGTGTGAGATGTTTAGTAGAGGGTGCTAGCCCGATCGAAAAACCAGCGTCACTGATTGTTTCTGGGTTATGGAAGTTTAATTTTTTATTTTATAGTGTAGGGCCCCTTAAAGTCGACCTAAAAAAATTAAAGTGTTCAATGAACCTTTTGAATTCTTATTATTTATTTCCCGCCCGCTAAAGTTGTTTTACTTGGTTAATTGGCATCGTTTTTTTTTTTTTTTGTTTTACTAGGGGCTAATGCTTCGGTTTTAGGTCAAGACGATGGGGATTTTATCTGAGTACCCCTCAATTTTGGGGGGTATTCCCCAGGCCCCCCTACCCCTGTAGTATGAATTTTATTGTTTAAGTTATTTTATGTGTTTTTTTTCATTTGATTTGTTTAAATGTTTAGTTGATCCTGGTTCCAGGTTTGATATATGTGTTGATTTTTTTGATTGGAAATTAATTAGTGGATAGTTGATGTTATTGGTGTATATGTTTTATTGGTTTGTTTTAATTAGTGAATGTGGATTATTTTGACAGTTATGGGGGCTCCGAAAAAAATTGAACATGAAAAGAGTTTGTTTAATTTGTTAGGTATTAGGAAGATAAGATATTTTGTATTTTAAGCAGATTGTTATTGGGTGAATTATTTATCACGAGTTTGAGGTAAAGAATTTAAATAAGGGAAGGATGGTTTGTGCATTTCGGTTTTTTAAACCTTATTTCCGTTGGTGAGATTTTATTTTAGGAAAAGGCAAGTCAGGAGAGTTAGTCAAGGGATTATAAGGAAGTTGGCGCATTGGGTAAAATGTGGGTGAATGTAAATTAGATTAAAGAACTTTGTGTAAATTAAAATTGGATATTGTGGGTGTTAAAGGATGTATTATCCCGATATTGTTATGAATTTGGATTGGATTTTAAATGTTATTTATTGGTGATTTGTATTTCATATGAATTGTTGAGGTTTAAGTATGGTAATATTGTGTATTGTTCTATAAGTTTTGATGAAATGGATGTGTATGGATAATTTGGAAGTTTGATTTATGTTAATTATGGTGAGTGATGTTAGATATTGAATTGTAGTGATGGGTATATTTTAATGTAATTGGTTATTGTAGGTAATTTTTTAATTTTGAGATATATGATTACTGTTTATTTGGATGGAGCTATTTGATTGTTACCTTTAATTATTACTTACTGGTTATGTTGTTTATTTTTATCTGAATAGGTTATAATTTATTGAGATTTGATTGGTCGTTTCAATTTATTCTGATATATCTCCTTGTAATGTAAAATTTGGTAGTTAGTAGGGTATGAGTTTATGTGATAGTTTTCTGGATGATAGTCACGAGGGCGATGTGATTTGTGTAGCAGCAAGGGTCGAAGAGTCAAATCTGGTTCTAGCCCTTGAGCATAGTTCATCTTGTAAGTTTTGGCATGTCAATTTGTCATCTATTTGATTCTTATCTTCTCAGACTTCTCTTCATACTCAATAGAGTCTTGCTATTCATTAGGCAGTATCTATAATACCATAAAATTGAGCTTTCATGACATAGTCAATATTTTTTTAGATCTTTAGATTTGGGATGATAACTTTGGGGAATGCACATGTCCAAATAGAGTTAACGTTAGTTTTAGTGAATGTGTAGTGTGATTATTATGATTGTATAATAAATATAAGTTTAAATCTTTGTGGTTCCAATGATGAAGTCAGTTCCATCGGGGATGTGTTACAAAATGTTTTTTACTGCACAAGTGAATAGGGCGTAATATTGACACCCTTGGTTTGTATGTTGAGATGTTTATGTGGCGCATGGATAAGGCTGATTTTATAATAGTGATGGAGTGTCCCCCACCGTCACATCCTGGACACACATGATTCCTCGTTGTTTATATGGATTTGTTCTTTTAATTAGGTGTTGCCTAGATTGGATTATCTGCAAAATGTCAGGCGAAGCCTTCCTTGCAGTTTCGCACCCAATGCACCTCCCCTCTGTATTCTTGGGAGTACAGACTAGGTAAGAGGTTAACGATTATGTTATATTAAGTTGATTGGGTTAGCGATAGAGGAGTAGGAAGGTATTGATACTGAGGGGAATTAAATAGGGAAGTATGATGTTAGAATAGATGGATAATATTAAAGGATATGGATTTTATACAATTGATAATGGTGTGTGGGTTTAGCCAGATAGGTGATGGTTTTTGTTATGTCAGTTTTGGGGGGGTAAAAAGTGGTAGATGGTTAATTGTTTAATTATGCAATATATATTTTGAGTAAGTTGAGTATGATAGGGAATAACGTAAAATTTAGTATAAGAATTTAGACTGGTAACCTCAGTCATACAGATGGTAAATTAGCCATATGGATTGTGTTTTTGATCTTGTATGGAAACCCCTGTATAATTGGTTAGTATATTAGTCATAATTGGGTTTATGTTTAAATTTAGAATGGTTAGGGAGTATGGTGGATAAATTTTTTATGATTGTGTTGTGTATGATAATTAGTGAATTGTTTGTATAGGGATTTGTTTTTGTTAATAGGTTTGAAGGTTTGAATTGTTGTATTTGGTTATTTGGTAGAATATTTGGATTTATGTTTTAGGGAGTTAGGTTTATGTTGTTAAATTGATTTGAGTTGTATGTATGTGTGAGATTATGGATAGATGAGATGATAGGGATTTTGTTATGTTTGTAAAGAATGTTAATATTTATTTGGGTATTGTTGAATGGTAAGATATATGTTTTATAATGGTTGTATTATTAAATAAGTTTTTATTTAATTTGGAGTTAATGAGTAGGTTTTTAGAGGTTTTTATTTAAGGTATATTATTTAAGGGTGTAGTTATAAGTTTTTTTTAGTTTATTTTAAAAAAAAGAAATTAGGAAAAAAGTTCTGGTGCGAAAAATGGAATAAATGTATTAAGAATAAGTTTGAAAGGTAGACCTTGGAAGCTTGAAAAAGACAACAAGTAGTAGGAACTATATATAAAAAATAAGTAAATAAAAAAAATATTATTTTAAAATGTAAAAGATTTGAGAACACTAATTATGAGACGGCGATTGGTAAAAAAAAAATGGGATAAAAAATATATAAACGGGGTGGACAGTGAAAATTAGTTAATTTTTTTATTGATATTTTTAGTAGAGGTGTTTATACATTAAGAGGGTTGACGGGCAGTTGTATTTTTTGATTAGATATTTGGAGGTTGGAGTAAGGCTTTTAGGTTTATGTTTATAGATTTGTGGAATTAAATTACTGGTTCTTATAAGGAGGAAGTGATTGTTTGTAATAAAAATAAAGACAACAGGTGGGTGAACGCTATATGTGGTGGATATAGAAAATTTTGAAGAGTATAACAAAAATGTTTGATTTGTAATAAATTTATTTAATTAAAAAATGAAATAAATATTAATGAATAATTTAATCGATGAATAATTATAAAGAAAAAATTTATTATATTTTGTTATATGTAGGACTCTAGCGGTTAAATACGTCTAGCTTGTAATTTGTGGCCCCTGTTGATTTTGACATATTAGAAGTTATGAATCTGTAATACATAGATACATTAACACCATTCTGTTATATTGACTTTATTTGTAAGGCTGAGAGAAAAAAATGGATTAAGGGTCTTCACATGGTGGGTAGCTTAATATGGGTCACTTCTGTAGCGGGAAGAGAAAATTCATGTTATTGTGAGAGAAGAATAGAAATATTCAAAGGAGTTTAAAGAAGGAAAGGAGGGCGGAAGGGGAAGAGTCTTAAAAAAACAGAAGAGGAAAAAGGTAGAAGAAATGAAAAAAAGGGCAAAAGAAGGGAAGTAATTAAAGAATAGCCGAGAAGAAGAAAGATAAAAACCGAAAAAATAATTATTTTTTGGACAAAGTAAGAGAAAGAGAGAAGAAGTAGAAAAAGAGTATAAGGGGAAAACGAGAATTAAAAGAGAGAATGAAGTAAGATTGTGGATGAAAAAATAAGAAAGTAAAGAAAGAGAAGGAAAGAAGATGGATAATTTCAGTTGTAGAAGTAAAGGGAAGGAAGGTATAAAGGAAAGAATTGACGTAAAACTAGAATGTAATGGAAGAAGAGGGAAGAAGAATAAGATGAGAAGGGTAGAAACGGGAAGGGGAAAGACGGAGAAGAAAAAAAAGAAAGGGCAAAATGGTTAAAAAAGAAAAAAAAATAAAGTAGAAAAGAAGAAAAAGAAAAGGGATTAAATAAGAAAAGATAAGATTCTTTGGCCAGTTAAAGAAGAAAGTGACTGTTTTTGGGGCGGAGAATAAAAATGGAAAAGAAAATTAAGGAAGAAAAAGAGAGAAAAGGTTGTTAAACGAAGGGAGAGAAATATTTAGGGAAAGAAAGAACAAAGATTAAAGTTACGATGAAAAGACAAATGAGGGAAATAATCGAAGAAGAAGAATGAAGAGAAAAGATATTTGTAGAAGGTGTTCCTAGGAACAGAAACTCGCAACCGAAAAAAGTGGTAGGAAAAGAAGAAGAGAAGAGGAGAGAAGAAAAAAGAGAAAGTAGGAGAAAGAAAGTGAAAGAGCCATAGAGAAATGAAGAGAAAGAAATGAAGAATAGAAAAGAAGAAGAAGATGAAGAAAGAAAAGAAGAAGGAAAAGAAAGAAAAGAAAAGAAGATGACAAAAGAAAGAATAGAGAGATCAGAGGGAAACAAAAAGAAAGTCCACTCCCGGAAAATGTAAAAGAAAAGGGAGTAAAGAAGTAAAGAAAAGGAAGAAGAAGTGAAAGAGGGAAGAGAAAGAGAAAAATTCTAAGAGAAGAAGAGGAAGATAGAAGATAGAAGAAAGGAAGAAAGAATGCAAGAGAAAGACCTAGAAGGTAAATGAAAAAGGGTTGGTAAAAGGAAGAAGAAGAAAATATGGGGAAAAAAATGAAGAGAGTAGAGAAAGGAGAAGAAAAGAGGAAAGAGATGACTAAAATCAGGAGGGGGGAAGAAAGAAAAGTTGAAAAAGAAAATAAAAAGAAGGGTTTTGAGGAAAAGGTTAAAGGGAAAAAGATAGAAGAAAAAGAAGAAAAGAGAAATAAAAAAAAGAAGAAGAAAAGGAAAGAAAGGGAAGAAGAGGAATTGAGATAAGAGAGATTGAAGAGAGAAAAATTAGAAATTGGAAAGAAGAAAAAGATAACGACTAAGAAGAGAGAGAGGAAGGGAAAGATAAGAAAGAGAAAATAGAGAAAGAGAAGAAACTAAAGAAACCATGGAAGGAAAGAAAAGAAAAGAGAAGAAAGAGGAGAATAAGAAAGGGAGTAAGAGAATTTTATGGCTAGAAAAAGACATGATAGAGAAGAGAAAAAATTGTTATTGGATTGAGGAAGGAATTGGGAATTTTCTGGAAAGCCAAAGAAGAAAAGGGCAAAGGAGGAGAAAGAAAGTGAAGAAAAGAAAAGGATAGGAAATATTATAAGAAGCAGAAAGAGAATGAAAACAGGGGCGGAAAACCCTCCACAAAAAAGAGTAAGGGGAAGGAAAAGAGAGGAGGGAAAAGAGAAGAGAGGAGCCAATAAGGATATGAGACCTAAAAAGAAAAGAAGGAGGAAAAAGGAAAGAGAAAGAATGGGAGGAAATCCCCGAAGGAGAGATAACGGAAGGAGTAGGTAGAAGCAGAGAAAGGAAAAAGAGGCAGAAAGAGACAAAAGAAATAGAAGGGTGAGGAGCGAAAGGTAAGAAGAAAATGAAGAAGCCCATATCAAAAGAAAGAAGGGGGGAGGAAAAAGAAGTTGGAGAGAGGAGCAGGGAGGAAAAGAGGAAGCACGTAAGGTAGAAGAAGAAGGGAAAAAGGAAGAAGAAAAGGATGAGAGAAGGTTTATTACAAGAAACCCCAAAAGGGTTAAAGAAGAAACAGTGTAGAAGGAATAAGAAGTAAAGAGTAAGAAGAAGAAAACAGTAGGGAAAACAGTATAGTAAGAAGGAAGGAAGAAAGAGAAAAAGGGAAAGAAAGGAGTAGGTAAAGAAAGGTTTATAGAAGAAGTATGATAGGAAAAGGGTTTAAGAAGGGAAAGATGTCTAATAGAAGATAGAAAACTCCCCCCAATTAGTTTGTTCGAAGAGAAGGAGAGGTGTAGATAAACCGTAGGTTTGGGTGTCTTTTCAGGAATGACAGGCAGAAATGGTTAGAAAAGAAAAAAGAAGAAAGAATAAAGAAGGAAATGAAGCCAGAGAGAAAGAAAGGAGAGAAAATAGGAAGGATAGAGAATGGAAAGGTTTAAGTAAGGTAGGAGAAGATAATTGGCCTAGAGTCGATAAGAGGAAGCGGAAAGAGCCCAGAAAGTCAAAAGCAGATAAAAGAGCAGAGCGGCAGAGGACACTAAAAAAAGCTAGACAGCAGATGATATATAAGAATCAATTCCAAATAGCCTGGAGCGTAGCAGAGATTTGTATTTCAATTAATGTATGTAGTACTTTCTTGCCATTAAAGAATGCCAGGTTTGTCTAGAAGCTTCAAAAGAGAAGTAATCGAGAAAGAGAAGTAGACTGAGAAGAGAGAAGAGCAAGAGATAGAGACGAAGATATTTCAACCTTTCCAGCAGCACAGGATGTAGGATGACAAAAAGGTTAAGAGCAGATTTTATAGTAATGAGGAACTAAGGGACCGCAGATTATGAGGAAGCGAGGGACATAATTAGCCCCAGAGTGAACCGTGTAACTAGGGGGAAAGAATCTAGGGACGACTAAAGCACAAGGGTCCTGAGTAGAGTTATTAAAGTAGAAAGTGTATGTCCAATATAAACGACCTTTTTTGGTCATATAATTTACTAATAAGATAGCCTTTCACATGGAGATAAATTTGTGGTTTGGGGTGTTTTTGTTGCCGAATGGGGGGGGGGGAGACGGATGGATTCGTTGTAGAAATGACTTTGTAAATGTAAGTAAATCCTGAGGTTGGTTAGTTGCATGGGGGGTATTTGAAATAACAAACTTCCGTTCGATTGGAATTTCTTCTCACGTTACAATGCTTTTCTTACTTGCTGTAGATTTTATTATGAAACTTACTTACTTTACTTACCTCAGTCGTTTCCCCTTCTACCGTGAGGTGGTAGAGGTAGTTTTGGAAGAGGAGAGTCGCCAGACTAAGTCTATTGTTTGTTTTTTATCGTCTGTCTTCCTTCCTTTAGCCTGGTTCCCATTCTAGTTCTCGGTCCTTCAAAGATTGTCTAATTGTTTGCCTCTCCCATTTATACTTCTTGTGTTCCAAGTATCCATAAGAGTCGTAGTCCGTTCTAGTTCGTCGCATTTAGAATCAGTCGGGTATTTCTCTCTTGTTTAGTTCGCCCGTAATCATGTTTTTTGGTATTTGTCTGCAAACAGGGTAGTTGTGATTGGCCTGTTGTGCCTTTTGCATGGGTGGAGGGGCTGCCTCCCTTTTTTTTTTTTTTTTTTTACGGCCCTCACATGCAGGGCCACCCTCTTCCCTTTTCCAGCCGGGGCCTTGGGACCGGCCTAGGGGTGGAGTTTTTTGGATATAAAACAACAATTTTTTTTATCAAAAACTTATGACGCTTTACAAACACTCTATGGCGCTTCTGCGACTACAATTGCCACATACTTTGTTAGTAAGCCTATACGTTTTTTTCTTCCGTATGTTCTGTGGGAGCCTTTTTGAATCTCTGTTTTGGTGTTTTTAACACATTGCTGTGACACAGTATAACAATGCGTTACGATTTCCAATAGGGAATTGATGACAAGAAATAAAAAATAGTAAATAAGACCAGGCAAGTGCCAGTGGAAACAAGAGAAGAAGATAGGCACGTTGGCGTTGAGGGATGGCGACATCATACTTCGCGTAAATAGCATTACAAGCCAGATGTATCCCACACAAACACACAGCGGAGAAGAGAGAACTGGAGAGAGAAATAAAAATATAATAAGGAAGACACCGAAAAGACCTTGAGCTGATGTCACGTGACAGGCAGACGTGGCATGCGTGTGATGAAGGCCTATGCTCCTTGGATGACGAGCGGGATGTGCGAACGAAGCCAATGAATAAATTAATAAAAATGTGTCACAAGAGGTCGCGAAAAGTCAGAGATTAACATCCCATAAAATGGTAGGTTTTTTTGTATTTTTTTTCTATGCAGGACTTATAATTCCCCATTTTAAAGAATTATCTTAGTCAGTGGATTTCCTTACCTATCTGTTTCCCACTAAACTTATTCATCTTTTCATGGCGCAGTCCTAAAGGGCCTGGGAGTTAAATTTAACCCATGCATATTTTTTATCCCAATATTCTTTATTTTTTTTATTTTTTTTTTTTTAGAAATATTCCTCCCTGATTTTTTTTTTATTTTTTTTTTGAGTGACAAAATGTCTGGTAGCATTTTCCCCATTTATGCTAAAAGAAGACGAAGCCTGATAATATATATATATATTCATCTTGAATATAAATTCTTAGTCTTCCTCTGTTTCTTAATCTCATTTTTTTTCACTACAATGTTTCCTCCTATTGTTCTGTGTATTAATATATCCTTTTTCTTCCTCATTCGCCCTCAGACTTCCACATTTTAATGATTTAATAATAGGCAGTAGTCAGCTCAAGGGTTCCTGACATCTCCAAACAGTTGAGCAGGACTGCAGCAGGTTGTGTTTCGACTGTCATCGGGCTGGTGCGGCAGGTGCAGAGATCTGTTGCATCAATTTTGTATTTGTGGTATAGATTGCTATCTGAATTTGTTGTATCCAGTGCGTAACCGAAAATTGGTTACCTGGTTTTAGTGTTCTCGTCTTAGATAACGTTGATTGTTATGCATCATTTTAAAAATTAAGCCCGGGTGATCTCTTTCTTATTTTGACTTGAATGTGGTCAAAAGTAGTTTTGTATCCATTTCATAAGTTGTCCCTTATGATCATCCTGTTTAGAGTTTAGCGACAGAATGCTGATTTTGTTTTTATCTGAGTTTACAAAAATCGATATAGCAGTTAATGATTTAATGATGCTCGGTTTAGCTTCTTTCCATTTGGTTTGGGTTTTGTTTTGAAAAAATGTTTTGGATATCTCGATGTAAAAAAAAGGTGTATGATTTGTCTTACGAGGTAGGGAGTAAAACTGTAAAAACCAAAAGACAAAATTTGGAATGAATAAGCTAACGTTTTACAGCCCCACTAGGCGTGTTCGGGTAAAGGAAGAATGAAGTGAAGGCTAGTTTAGGGACCCCCACATTAAAAAATGTTAAAAACTTTCCCTCTGTAAATAAAATATAGGAAATTAAACCTAGAGGTTTATTCCCTGAAGGGCATCTTGTTACACCCCCTTTATGTCTGCTTTCCAATAAATTGTTATTTTAAAGTTAATTCCCCCCTATTAGTCTGGTTTACGTTGTGTCTTCCGACTGTTGTACGATGTGTACTGGTTCGGGTCTATATGCATTTCGCCACACAGGCTTTAATTCTCAATATATGGGTGCTTTTGTCCCTGTCACTGTGTCCTGAATGTTTGACTGGGTGGGTTGTTGATATGCTCGAGACACACACACACCCTAGTGACCGTACCCTGAGAGTACCATTCTGGTATGTCTAAAAAGGGTTGCAAAAAGGGGGGGGGTTTTAGCGGGAGGGGGTTACTCCACACCGCCCCTCCAACTCCAGAACAGTTACGATAATGTTAATTCCGTACAACCACATGACATCGATGGACCCCCAAGATCCCAAGGAGCACACATTCGACAGCAAAACACGAATCATTTATAACAGTTCCCCCCCAACATTCTGCATTAAATGCGATTAAATAATATATTACGGGGCCTGTCCACATCTGGCCTAGAACAGTACTTCACTAATACTCAATAAAGCCTGTGCACCACACGGCAGCTATAATAATGAATGTTCATTATGGCCTAAACAGTACTTCAATACTCAATAAATGCCTGCAATCACACGGCTAGCTACATCTAATAATCTTTCATATGCATTCAACCATGGCCCTAAATCAGTTAGCTTCCAATTCACTCCCTAAAGCCTGCATCACACGGCAGGCTATAATTAAAAAACTCTTCATATGGCCTAAACAAAATCTTCAATACTCAATTTAATGCCTGCACCCACACGGCAGCTATAATAAATAATTCTTCATTGGCTTTAAACAATAGTACTACTTCATTATCATTTCCATAAAGCCTGCAACACACGGCTGCTATAATAATTTTCATTTATGGCCTAATAAAAGTACTTCATTACTCCATAAAGAGCTGCACCCCACACGGCAGCTATAATAATCTTTTCATATGGCCTAAACAGTAATCACTTCATTACTCAATAAAGCCTGCAACACACGGCAGCTATAATAAAATTCATATGGCCTGAACAGTACTCGGGTCATTACTCAATACAAGCCTGCAACACACGGCAGCTATAATAATCTTCATATGGCCTAAACAGTACTGCATTACTCAATAAAGCCTGCAACACACGGCAGCTATAATAATCTTCATATGGCCTAAACAGTACTTCATTACTCCATAAAGCCTGCAACACACGGCAGCTATAATAATCTTCATATGGCCTAAACAGTACTTCATTACTCCATAAAGCCTGCAACACACGGCAGCTAATAATAATCTTCATATTCATGGCCTAAACAGTCTTCACTGCAGTTTAATCAAAATAGGCTGTACACACAGCGAAATTATATAAGTCGACATTTTCTCAAATCCTACGTAGGCTTACATTATCCAAAAACACTGGGACTCGACCTACACGGTCCACGCCCAAAACACAACTCCCTAAATCACACACTCATCCCACCAAAAAACCCGTCACGAGATTCGGTTGTCTTGAACCACCGTTCTCGATTATCCGAAACACATGCAGGACTACGAGCTATTCACATAACTCAAAAAACAGTACAGAATAAATACATTTAAACAGCGTTCACAAACACGCTTTATCAGTACTCTGTCACCCGAAAAATAGGAAAAGATATTCTATTCTAAAGTTCCAAACAAGTCAAACAAGTATCCGCTTAAATCAAGCGTTGCAACTCGAAAAAATTTAAATATTTTCTCAAAACACCATTAACCTAAAGAGTACTAGCAGAATACTTTAATACACATAACTTCCACCTGCAACGTTTGATACCCACTCGCTTAGTCAACAGCATACTCGGGCGACTCCGCTCCGGGAAAAAAAAAAAGATAATTCTATCACATTTTTATCCGCTTAATCTCAAATTAACTCGAAAAATAAAAAAAAGTCAAAAACAACAATTCTAAAAAGATTACTTCCCCTCATCTTGTGTACAAATCTCCACGTTGCATAATAGTTACCAAACCCGTCTACAAAATCATCAAAAAAAAAAAAAGAAATATTCTTCATCAAACTAGTTTTTTTTAAAAAAAAATAAAATCGCAAAAAAAAACGAAATATTTTAGAAGACAAATGTAAAGCTCTAAATAATGCCTAACAAAAATAAAGTCTTTATTTTAAATCCTAAATTATTTTTACAAAAATATCATCAGGCATTAAAGTGTAAAGCGTAGCAATTAAAGCATACAGCATAATCAGCTAAGTATAAAAAGTAATTAGCTAAATATATATACAAATATGATCAGTTCCAAAATTAATTCAAGTATATACGTATATTTAGTACAAACCAAAACCCCAGACAACAACCGATCGAAAAGAGTGAAAAAAGACACAAGATCAATCAAAAGAAGAATTAAGAATGATCTGTAAAAAAAAAGTAAACGGTAAGAAACTCAAACAATACCATATACTACTCATAAAACTAAGTTGGACAATTACATGTAAAATAAATACACAACTGACAATCAAAAAGTAGATATGTTATATCAAGTCATTATAACCCACTCCAACAATACAAAGAATAGAGGTATAAGTGTTGAAAGAAGAGAATAAACAAAGATGTACATAAATATGTGTTGAATACAAATATAGAATCAAGTAAAAACGAAGATGAGGTACGAAAGTAAAGTGTATAAATACAAGAATTTTTGAAGATATGAAAAATACCATACCGAAAAGAAAGACAACAGAAAAGAAATGTGAATTGAAATGAAGAATATAGTTACCAAAAGACAGATAGAAAGCAAAGGCACGAACGCGCAAAAGAAAGTCAATAACAGATATATACTAAATAAACTGAAAGTCCAATCTTTTGATCAGATAACATGTATTTCACAAAGTATAACCTATTCAAAAAAAAAATATATATTATAAAAACCATGATCGAAAATCAGGGCACAACACAAAATATATCAAATAGTATATATCTATACTAATACATCACACCAAAATAAATTTTATAACTAAACAAAAAAGCTAATAATAAAATTAACTAATTTAACTAAGTTATAAGAGTTATACAAAACTAACATAAAAAATAAAATTATAGGCATTCGAACAAACAAGTCACATAAGCATTACTTATAACTAATAATAACTACTACCAACGCACAATCAAGCGCTAAAAAAAAAAAAACACATCATAATAAAAAACAACTTTTTTACAAGAAAATCAAACTATCAAAAACTACATATCAATGATATCACGAAGTCAAATGCTGGGCACACACAACAAAAAAATTACAATGCCAAAAAAAAAAAAACAAAAAAATCAAAATGTGATTTTTTTTTTTCTCGAACAGTTACCGTAAACAAACATAACATTTTTTTAATTGTCTCGATAAGTTAAATACAAAAAAAGTATTTAATTTTAAGTAATTCAGTTGAAATACTTTAAGTAAAGCCTAATAATGAAATCAATATTTTAACAAAATGAGAGTGAAATATAAAACAAAAAATCCTATCTCGAAGGAAACCTTTAAATCAACACATGTAAATTTTAATTTATCCTTTAAGTTCTTTCTGCTATGACAATTACGTTCAGCTCCGTACAAATGCTATTTGGCTATAACTCTATCTCTTACTCAAATCGATAAGATAATACATTATAAAAAAAATCTACACTTTGTTGCTAATATGAAAATATATAAAAAAGGTTTCTATAAAAAATATCTACAAAAAATAAGTTTTTTTTTTTTTTTTAAAAAAATCTGCTAAGAAAAAATTAATCTACATGTCTGACTGGCAAGAAAAAAAAGTTCTGGAAAAATCGAAGTTTCACAAAAAGTTAACAAATCCAAATACAAGATCATGTATGATACATGCAAGCTATTTTCCAAAATTACATTTCACAACATACCAGATAATACACATCTTCTCTGTATGTTCTATATATTAATTAATCATGACATCAAAACATGAGGAAAAAATATAAAATTAAATTAAGTGAATAACGAACACTCAAGGATTTATCTAAAAGTAACCACTACATCAACACAATAAATAAATGAGTTTGTGCAATCTCATCATGTACAAAAACTATCCTAAACAACACAGTTGCAAAAATTCTAAGTTGAACAGAGTAGTATAAAGGATAATAGAATACATATACACATTACAAATGGACTGGGAGCTAAATAAAAAATAGCTAATATGACACACATTATCAACAATACAATAATATAATAAAAAATATATATATAATAAAAAAAGAGTAAGCATTTATAAATAGTATTAATCTATTTTATAATAACCATGTTAAAATATTAAAATTTATTATAAATGTTTCTTGTTACTATAATATTTTATAAACTAAATTATTAATACATTATCAAACATAACAAAATAAAAAAATAATTTATATTAATATTATATAATCAAAATGATGCATAGAAATAATCATTACAAAAATTATATGTTATTTCAAACCAACAACATGTCATGTACTATATAGAATACAAAATATATTAAATATCTTCACATCGAAAAAAAAAAAAAATCAGACCGTAATAGTCTCCCACTCTCTTGTAAACATGCTTGACCTTCAGAAAGCAACACCTCAGATTTTAGTTTGGCGCTGACAGGTTTAGGTGGACTACTCGAGCGGAAAGTTGACGCACATTTCTGACCGTCAATATGTCACAGAAGCCTGGACCCTTATCGCAACGTAGCTTCTCTCAACAAATACAAATGAAAATTTCCATTTTACTCAATAGTGAAATTTAATGAAAAAAAAAAAAACGTAGAAATCACATTTACAATTACCCAGAGTACCGGCTTGTGTAAAAAAACCGGGTCTCTTCACGATGTCACTAGCTCTCTCTATCACATGTAGATATCATAGAATTCTTGGGGTCAACATGACCGACCTTGAATGTCGCCGCTGTGTCTTACGCTGAAACAAAGTCTCACATTCACAACAACAAGTAGAGCAAGCCAAGGGTAGCAATAGTATTCAAGCATCCACTGTTATTTTTACTCTGTTTACTTTGATTATAAATGACTCTGGGGTCTCATGTTGAACAAAATTAGCACAATTGCGCTTATTATATTGTTTGTTCTACGAATCACAATACTTATTATTTTCACCGTTGTCTTGTTTACAAAAAATGACTTTAGTCTTTTGTTTAGGAACATTACTCTGGTGATGTAAAGCAACATTTGAAAAGCTATTATCTCTATCATACTTTCCAACATTCTTACAATCAAAACTTTGAGATTTGTTAAATTGTCTACAGTATCTACGAGAGGGAAAATTATTATTTTCTGATCTCCCTTGGTACTGTTTACTCTTGGGGTTATCTCTCTTTCTAGAACTGTTTTTCTTTTCCCTTATGGGAATATATTTACCAATAGTTTCAAACTGACTGTGCTGAGTTTGACAACTGCCAGAAACAATAGTATCTCTATTGTTCCGCCTATGGGTTTCATCTTTGGAACAAGTAGTAATA
>JAMPIV010010101.1:0-32500 GCA_024509875.1 Oreohelix idahoensis | reverse complement strand
ATGGGCTTTATAACACAGTCAAGTGTATCTACACTCTTGGTTCACGTAGAAAGTATATGTTAGTTATTTCCAACTTGTAGTGACTGTCCTCTGGTAGATATGTTATGGTCTTTGTGGGGGGGGGTAATTTGCTTCATATTATTCCTCTTGCTTCAAGTACATATTCACTGTAGAGGTAACAATTTCTTTAATCGTATACGCCACCCAGGCACATCTTAAATCATAGCCAATGCTACGATGACTACGCCACTTAGGCTATCGAGGCGAATTAGTCGTAGGGGTGTCAGATCCTGGGATTAACTGAAAACACCATTGGTGTTACATAGGGTGGGGTGGTTTATTTTTGGGTTGTAGAATAAAATTAACCTTATGTTCTGCTTTCCTAAGATAAGCAGCTGTTCCACGGAAAGTGTTATTAAGTAAACGGTTAATGTTATTAGTCTGTTTACACCCTCTGTTACGAGTGTACTGGGGATTGTTTTTTTAGTCTTATATCATCGCCACAAGGCTAGATTCAATATATGTGTGCTGCTGTCCTTTCACTGTGGCTGGAATGTTGACCTGGGTGGGTGCTGATACGTTCGCACACGACAGTACGCACATGAGGGTTCATGCAGGAGCAAAAAAGGGTTGCATACGTCTTGGACAGTTCGATACCGTTTATTCCCGTACAACACAGATACGATCACATAACAGACACACATTCGACAGCAAAACACGAATCATATAATAATTTCCTTTTTTTGAATTGGCTTAAATATATATAATACGGCCTGTCCACATCCTGGCCTAAACAGTCTTCACTACTCAATAAAGCCTGCACCACACGGCAGCTATAATAATCTTCATATGGCCTAAACAGTACTTCATTACTCCATAAAGCCTGCAACACACGGCAGCTATAATAATCTTCATATGGCCTAAACAGTACTCCAATACTCACTAAAGCCTGCATCACACGGCAGCTATAATAATCTTCATATGGCCTAAACAAATCTTCAATACTCAATAAAGCCTGCACCACACGGCAGCTATAATAATCTTCATATGGCCTAAACAGTACTTCATTACTCCATAAAGCCTGCAACACACGGCAGCTATAATAATCTTCATATGGCCTAAACAGTACTTCATTACTCCATAAAGCCTGCAACACACGGCAGCTATAATAATCTTCATATGGCCTAAACAGTACTGCATTACTCAATAAAGCCTGCAACACACGGCAGCTATAATAATCTTCATATGGCCTAAACAGTCTTCACTGCAGTTTATCAAATAGGCTGTACACACAGCGAAATATATAAGTCGACATTTTCTCAAATCCTACGTAGGCATACATTATCCAAAAACACTGGGACTCGACCTACACGGTCCACGCCCAAAACACAACTCCCTAAATCACACACTAGTCCCACCAAAAAAACCCGTCACGAGATTCGGTTGTCTTGAACACCGTTCTCGACTATAAACACATGCAGACTAGAACAGCTATTCACATAACTCAGAACAGTACAGAATAAAAAGGAACATCCATTAAATCAGCTGCAAAAGTAAAGCGTTCACACCCGAAGCTTTATCTGTACTCTGTCACCCCGAAAAAAAGGAAAAGATTATAATTCTATCCTAAAGTCAAACAAGTATCCGCTTAATCTTTGGCAATCAAATTAACGAAAATCATACTAATTAAAATTTTTGCAAAACTCGAAAAGTTTTATATGTTGCACCATCGTCGAAGTTAACGTTTACGCTAGCAGAGGAATTCTCGAAGTCCTAACACTTTTGCTACCCGCGAACGGACGGACGAGCGTGCCCAGAAAAGGAAATGACTGCCACCACAGGATGTACACAATAAAAAAATGTACACATATTACCGCAGTTTCCCTCAACTTCCTCGACTGTTTTCCATTTGTAGCGGACATTTTTGAGACATGATAACTCAACACTGTTGGGTTTTTGCGCTAAACAAAGGACAGGAACTGTTAACTAAAAGATCTTTGTGGACTAGGTTTCTGGGCTTGAGAACTCATGTAGTGCAGCTGTGCCTCGTTATATTAGAAAAGAAAAGGATTATGTCTGAACGTATGTCATCCATTCATTATCCTTCGACAACTTGTGGATCATAGGCTTTCAATAAGTTAATGCGTAATCTACTTACTCTGTCCAGCTGTAAATGGGTACCTGACTTTGCGCTTGAGTTAGGGAAGGAAAAGGCAGCGAGAAAGGGAACTAGTCACCTCAGCTCTCGATGCTGGACCTAGTATTTGCCGTGGAATTATCTTTACCTTACCTACTCTGTGTCATCCCGTTAAGGTTTTTCCATGTCCTCTTTACTATTTTTAAAATTATGTGAGATTTTCTTCTCATTTTTTTTTTTAAAGTTCTCATATATTTATTTTACCCTGGGCGTTAGAAACAGCAACTACCTTGTAATACTATCAACATGATTCTTCAATGCGAGTCTTATCCAACGCTAGCTCTTTTCCTCACCTTTTGTCTGGTTGGTTTCGTAAGTTCTATATTCGTGATCTTGTCTCATTGGTAATCTGGTCACTTTAGTGATCTTTTCACATTAGGGATCTTGTCACATCGGTGATCTTGTCACATTGGTGATCTTGTTACATAAGTGATCTTGTCACATTTGTAATCGTGTCACACTGGAGATCTTGTCACATTAGTGATCTTGTCACATTAGTAATCTGGTCACATTAGTGATCTTGTCACATTAGCGATCTTGTCACACTAGCGATCTTGTCACGTTAGTTATCTTGTCACATTAGCGATCTTGTCACATTAGTGATCTTGTCACATTGGAGATCTCGTCACATTGGAGATCTTGTCACATTAGTGATCTTGTCACATTAGTGACCTTGTCACATTGGTAATCATATCAATTTGATAACCTTAAACCAATTTCATCAACATCATCATCTCCTTTCTTTCACTGCTTATGATTCATGGTCCCCTACTGCTAATGAGCCCCTTCAGGAAGTCTAGGCCGAAGCACGAACTCTTACAGCAGTGGTTTCTGTAACAATTCGTTTTAAATAAGGAAGTTGACAGCCCCATGCCCAACCTCATCTTAGCCGCCTCGTACGACATGCCTGAAAATGCAGTATCCGTGTGAAGGTCCCTGGGGTCTCCGATGAGACAATGAACAGGTCTACTGTACGCTCAGGCGTGTCGTAGAAGGCGGCTAATATGAGTGTGTGCATGAGGTTGGCAACCGAATCATGTAACACAAATTGCTACAAAACAGCTACTTCTACAAGAGCAATGTTAAGGTGGCCAGCTACAATCGTGGCTCCATGCAGTGTAATGAGCAGAAAAAAATGAATTCTTCTTCTTCTTCTGCGTTCGTCCCGAAAAGGACGTTTGTTGCGTTGTGTCGCCGTTTACAGCAAAGCTGCGATATTTGCGCCTTTAGGCCCGACACATCCGGTTTCACAAGGCATTTTTGGGACCGGGTTAGCCTTCCCTCTTCGATCCCTACTCTCTCAGCCAGACTGCGGTGATGCAGCCTGTTTCCAGGACCACCACTTGGAGGTGGAGTAGGGTCTTGGGTCAGCTCTGGTTTCCTGACCCTGACACAAGCAGTCAAGCTATGGGTCGCTGATTGCATTTATCACTGTTGCAGCAACAGCAACTATATTGTCTTCGGTCCCGAAAAAATGAATGAATGAATGAGAAACAACATGAAGCCAAACAGTTCGATTCTCCACACGCACTTATTTATAAAAGTCGGTTGCTTATTGGTTTGTCATTTTTAATAACTTTATTTATATTGGCTGCAAATGCGTCATAGGCAAGGCCTGTTTACTAAACACAAAATGCGGATTATCATACAGAGATATCCTCGTGATTAAATAATTTGATGTCGTTTAAGCCAATCGTCTTAAAGATATAATAACCCATGTAATAAAAAGAGTGTAAACGTGAATGAATCTGGGGAAGGGTAATTAATAGTGCTTTTTTTATCGTGCCACATGTGACTCGGACAAACGATCCACACAATTGTGCACAATGTGTTCTGAAAAACGGTCTTACCGTTACTAGGGCAAGAAAGGGGACCAAAGAATAATAACACTGTAATCTATAAGGCATGTTAGAGAAAGCGACTAAGGAGGGTCTAGCATTGATCCGGCTGCCTATAGAAAACGGGCAAGACACTCTGGAACTGCCACATAAATTATGTCTTTATAATAAATTATGAATTGCACACCAGTAATTGTGCTATGATTTTATGATTAATGCCCCGAGCGGAAAAATTAATTTAAGGATTTGAACAGAAACTACAAATACATATAATTGTGGCAGTTGGAACTCATTGTCTTTGGTAGTTGACGAGGAATCCGGATTTTGTTGGAAAAGTCGCACAATAGCATTAAAATCCCACGAAAGTTAGCAGCAGAAAAGTGAACGCTGACGCTGACCTCCGAGAAGGAAAGGATTAGATCTAGATTGGGTATATAAGCCCGTTTAGATTCAGTTCGGAACTCTCAAAATTGCATAGCTGAAAAGACGTCCAGCGACCTGAAACACGCTTGTCGAAGTCACCTAACCACAGTCCATAGTTGAGAAAAGCACAGCTGACCTGCTTGTGAGCAGACTTTCATACAGGAAAAGCTTAGATCCGTAATACTGTGTCTGAAGGGTATTTAAAATTTTTTTTAAACTTGTAATAATCGTTGGGTAACAAGTAGTTTGGTGTTATGTAAAATTCTGTAATATTTAATATTAATGTTAGCATTGACTTTGAATTACCTGCTCATATCTGTCACAGATCGAAATAGTGCAGCAGTGATCATCCACTTTTGCCCCTGCCCATCTAGTTTTTTTTTTTTTTTTTGCTACGGGAACGCCGGTTTCACTAGTAGAATTGACACGTGAGCCGTTTGGCAATTAAGCACGGTGGAACACAGAGAGAGAACTCGGAGCATGGCGTAATAGATTCTTTGATCAGGGGCGATGTTAACTCTGAGACGGATTGTAAAACATTCAGGGGAATTAATTGCGTAGCTGATATTCGGCAAGGCGGAGATGATGAAAGTCAAGCCAGAGAGGTTGTCGGCGGCAGAGGTGGTAAAATTACCTTTGATTCAAGAATCGAACGGCAAGTGGGCTCGGGTCTTGCAGTATGTGTGACTTTCGCATTAAAAAGCGAAAGAATGGAATTTACGGATATATGCCATGTCTCTCCGATAGCCATGATCAGTTGTTCAGAAATCTATCTGAAATTCACTAGCTCAACATCTTAGATTTCTCGTACAGAGTGAAAATTATTAGATTTTCGTGGAGTGTTTCATTTTTCTGATTTGCGGTAATTTATATACTAGCCTTTAAGTGATTTAGTGTGTTTGAAGTTTCATTATATTTCACTGAGATTTTCTGTGCTAATTAAATAACTTATAGCTAAATCATTTTAAGCCGTAAAGTTAGTTGCTTATCCTTTACAGGACGTGGCAATCAACCCCAGCTTTTATTGGCTGTTTGTGATTTTTCTAGGCAATTTTTACGTTCAGTAGTTTGCCATTGCTTTCTGAACGGTACGGCGCTTATACCATTGTCAAAAATCCACACAAAGCGATCTGCTACCAAACCGCCTGCAGCAGGTTTCGAACCCGGTATATCTGGATTATGAAACTGCGTTCATATCCACCAGGCCAAGCCGTAAAGTAAATTCAATTACTCGCTATTTCCCAGTAAGTGATGTTCTATATTGCCTAGTACATACATTAAATAACTGTCTACAGACGGTATATATTATTTACTTCTATTCATTTTACGTAATTTTTTTTAAATGACTAGTGTTCATACCACGCGTTAAAACGATAGGATAAGCTAAACACGTGTGTTTTAAATCTAATTTATAACGGAGTGGTGAAGAGGTCATATTTTAACACGAATTAGATATGATATTGATAATTTGGTTAAATGTTTATATTTTCTTTCCTAAAATCTAGGCTGATCAACCTGAGTACTGGCGGCTTTTTTATGGCCATATGAACTTATGATCATACGAACTTACAATATTATAAGCATCCAGGGATATTTAATATTGATGAGCTTCTTGCTGTGATCTGTGTGGTCCAATTTTCCTCATTTTCATGAGAGAAATCAGAATAGAACCATTAAATTATAATATTAACTGGACCAGAACTATTACCAGATTTACTTATATCAATCTCATCAGCCAGCTGTGGCGAAATATATTGTCAGCAACATTTGTGTAACTTAACCTAGCGTCTCAGCCACCTGAGGCTAAACAACATAGAAACTATTTATGTTCTATTCATCCTACGTCGGCGGTAACCACGCATGAACCTTACTCAAACCAACTGAAGGCATTGATAACTTATTGTATCCAGGACAAATTAAATCACCGACTCTAGCAACTCCCGTGAAATTTGCAGTCAGCAACTACGGCTAGTCTGGGGCTGGATTTGGCAAAACGTAAATTTGACACTAAATATTCTGATTACTTATTAATGTATTTCCTTGGAATGCCTGCGACAGCTACTGGGGTAAGCAAAAGTCTGAAAATGGCCACTGAATGGGTGTGAACTGAATGAACGGAGAAAGAAACTTATGTCTTTTGTTAACATCATATACTTATGTGGTTTCTTCTTTCTTTTTTTATCTCACTAATCTGAGTAGTCACGTAAAATTTTAAATTAGGAACCTATTCTTTTCCCATACTGACTATTTCATAACTTATTGTTAACTTTTGATCTTTTGGGTTAATTAACCTCTGTTGGGATCGTCTTTTCT
Organism: Oreohelix idahoensis; assembly: GCA_024509875.1. Taxonomy (NCBI): domain Eukaryota; kingdom Metazoa; phylum Mollusca; class Gastropoda; order Stylommatophora; family Oreohelicidae; genus Oreohelix; species Oreohelix idahoensis. Next base: position 25,729 of record JAMPIV010010101.1, on the reverse strand, counting down.
TTTCCTTTACCAGAGGGGGAGAACCTATTTGATTAATTTCTTCTTTTTGCAACTACCATCTCTGCGGGAAAAAATCGAAACCTCTTCAGTTACACTGTAGCTCTTTTTAATTCCCCACTGTGGTATTTCTATTCCTGCACCTAGTTGCCCACTATCACCCTTGGATCCATCAGTGTAGACGGCCAGACTTTGTTTTGTTAGTTGATCTATGAACTTTCTACAATGAACATTTTGGCTTTTTTGTTTTGTTTGATCTTTTCAGTAAGTGAGTAGTCTATGATTGGTGTTTTTAGTTCCCAGGGTGGTATTTTGCTTCTACATTTATTACTATTTTTAATTGTGTTTGACAGTTCTTTGAACTGCGTTAGATCTTCTATAGTTCTCCACGTCTCAAGTCTCGTCGGCTTCGCGCAGGTGACTCAGTGTGTGTCCGTAGTTGTGATGCGCTACGGAGCGAACGGAATAATTTGTCTTCTCTTTGTTACTTTCACAATTGCCTCCACGGCTGGCGGAGTTGTGGATTAAAGCTGCTACCATAAGTGAAATGTGTTCATTTTCGATACAAGACAACAGGAGGCTGAGACTCTTGGGAGTCATGACCCAAGTGGGCCCGCCCCCCTTAGAGCGTAAAGGAGTATGTAGGGCCGAAACACTTGTCGGACGAGGGGACTGCTTCTGATGATCAGATTGCTTCCTGTTGTATCGCTCTGTAAAGAGTTTCCTATCATAGTTACATGGTCGAACCAGTGACGATCGGGAAAAGACCGATTGACTTCTGGAAAGACAGATAACACTGGGAAAGACTAGAAACCGGCTGACCGGGTTAGCACCCCGTAAGCTGTATTCAATTGCTACAGGACCCAAAAATGATAGATGCCCCCATGATTCACCAAAAGAGGGGGGGGGGGGGAGAGAGAGAATGATGAATCCACAGGCGCCTCTTTGGAATCGACCAGACCCGTTACACGGACTTCGAGCTCTGAACAACGGCTGGAATTTCCATGTGCCTGTGGTAGGAAATTCTCTACTCAGAGAGGAATGAAAATCCACCGAACGAAAAAGGGGTGTGGGAGGTCATCTGGGGGAGATCAACAGCGCTCTGTCTCGGCGGATAAGACGTTAGAAGAACGCAGCCAGGAGTCAATTTACAGTGCTGAGTACATTCAAGTTGATCTGCCTGATGATGATCTCACACACTTCTTGGACGGGAAGAGAGATGTAATCACGTTTCCACCTGCCAGTGCAAAAGGGCTTTGGGAACAGCTGGACGAAGCCTTGGCAAAAGAGTTGGATAACAACCTGAAGCAGATAACTTTGGAGAAGAAGCTGGAAATCTTCGGCGACATAATATATCTGCACTGTCGCAAAGTGTTCCGAGTGAGGGAGGTGATAAGGTGGATTTGAGCTGAAATGATAACTTGCCACCCCTATCGACACCTGGTATTAAAGTGCAAGATGTAGGTGTCTTCTCTGATTTAGAATGTTGCTGTGTGTGTTGCAGTAGAACAGTTCACAGGGTACACCACAGGCAACATGACGTGTAGAGTCATAGAAATGGTAACTTCGCTTTAGTTTTATACCATTTATTGCACGCCACAAAACAGTCATGATATTTATGTCATCACCAGCATAGTATAACGAATGCAGCATTCAAAATCATATTAACTGATAGTCATGTAGGATTCAATACTCAATAGTTGTATGGTAAACAGATATCATAAAGTTCTGGTTCGTGAAGCTTTATAAATTATATATATAACTTCTGCAACAGTGTCAGCTGCAGATCTTCAATGTTCATAGACAACAATAAATGCTCCCTTTCTGATGCTAGCAGATCAGATGTATACAATAAGTCCGTTTACTGTCTGCACGTGAATAGCATATTGGGCATACAGGTCAAACCGACCTTTATAACGTTTCTAAGTCTAACCATCTGACTTGGACGTGATCTCTGATATAACGAATCCTGGAACACAGACAATAGTCTTGTTGGTCTAGAGCGACCCATATATATATATAACTAGTTCAGGTATAAAGATACCGGTGGCGAAAATCCTAGTCAAAGTACCTCTCCATATTAAATCGCACAGGCGAGCAAGGAGCGACAAAATGACGAACTTCTAGATGACAGCAAAAAAGTTCGATACAAGAGGAATTACCGTTCTTCGGAAAAACAACCACGAACATATGCCTCCAGGCAGGCTTGAATAATACTGGGAAATAGTCTAGTTAGTTAACTAACTCACAAAGACAATGTATTTCCCTCAGAAAATCACAAGACGCAGGTTGCGTCCGCTCGCTACTCAGACCATTTCTAAACTGCCCAGCTGGGAGGAACACACAGAACGAACTCCCAGTTTTTGACATGCGCAGAACTCATCTACGTGAGTATCAATTCACACAAAGCAATTCTAAGAACATTCGAGATAAAAGTCTTACACAGTCGCGCCTTTTATGGTCATGAACAGAAGCGTTAAGACAGGTTTCAGACATCTACAACAGTTGACTGATACTACCAAATAAGGAGATATGGTCACGCTTCGTTCAAGAAATTATAGACCGAACGTGTCTCTATACAAGAGAAGGCAAACTCCTAAAAAATTGTAGTCTCAATAACTCGGGTTATGTCCCTTTGACTGTAAAAAACATAATACACACTTCAGTCAAAAAATGATCATACATACGAAAAATGATCATACAAAGACTTTGGAAAAAAGTAATTATTTGTGCGTAACAGGAGGCAAGGGAAAGTAACCCACACGAAAAAGTAGAAGACAAATTAAAATAGAAGAAATCAGGAAACAGACGAAGCATGCCCGAAAACTTTTCAAGAACGCAGTTGCCACAGAGAAGGAAGGGTTACGACAGGTTTGAGAGCACCTGAAAGGCCAACATAATGCCCTTTGTAGAGCAGAAAGGTTGCGCAGGAAGAGAAGGAAGACTCGAAGGGATAGGGAAAGATTCTTCAGGGAGCCCTTCAAGTTTGCCAAAGAACTGTTTGAGCAGCCACGGTCGGGTACGCTAAACATCAAGAAAGAAGACCTGGAAGAACACCTTGGAATGACATATTCAGATGGTCGCAGAGATGAGCCGCTCAGCAGCATTGCAGGCCTTAAATGGCCAAGTAAGCCAGGAGCTGAATTTAATACCAAGCCCCCAACGGTGCCAGAGGTAGAAAGCATTGTCCAGAAAGCTCGGTGCAAGTCAGCTCCAGGTCCTAATGGTGTTCCATATGTGGTGTATAAGAGATGCCCTGAAGTGCTCAAACGACTGCTCCGTTTACTGAAGAATACGTGGAAAACCCAGCTTGTAAGCAAGGAATGGAGAAAGGCGAACGGAGTCTACATCCCGAAGGAGCAAAATTCCACAGACATCAGTCAGTTCAGGCCAATCTCACTACTCAATGTGGAAGGGAAGATATTCTTCTCAGTGATGGCGAAAAGACTCACTACATACCTCCTGGCAAATGGGTACATTAACACTACCATTCAGAAAGGAGGTATCCCAGGTACACCAGGATGTCTAGAGCATGCCACAATGATCTGGGAAGCAATCCAAAAGGCAAAGTCTGATAGAACAAACCTCCATGTACATTGGTTGGATCTAGCGAATGCTTATGGATCCGTTCCACACCAGATGTTGTGACAGGCCCTAGAAATGTATCATGTTCCACAAGAGATTGCAGCAATGCTGAAGCTGTATTTCGCAGAGTTTGCTGTCAGGTTTTCAACCAGAGAGTACACAACGAAGTGGATTGGCCTAGAAGTTGGAATTGCGATGGGGTGTACCATCTCTCCGATACTATTCGTGATGGCTATGCAGGTAATCCTCAATGCGGCTGAAGGAATGGCTATAGGCCCAAAGCTCGGTGGAATGTGTCACATGCCACCGCTCAAAGCATTCATGGATGACACAACAATTCTGACATCAGATGAACATCAGGCCCGGAGGATGTTAGAACGCCTGGATGAACTAGTCAGCTGGTTCAGAATGAGCTTCAAACCCAAGAAGTCGAGAAGCCTATAGTCAGGAAAGGGAAGATAGCAGAGGACATATTCATGGTTTCCAACCAAAGAATCCCTACTGTCATTGAGGAACCTGTTAAAAGTCTTGGCAGGGTGTATGATGCCTCATTAAAAGACTCAAAAGCAGTGCAACAGACAATAGAAATGGCAGGCAGAGGGCTACAGATCATAGACCAAAGCAGACTCCTGGGAAAGTTCAAACTGTGGTGCCTCCAGTTCATGTTGATACCGAAGTTGCTGTGGCCACTGCTTATATATGAAATAAGCACAAGTACAGTGGAAGCTATAGAGCAGCAGGTCAACAAGTTCATGAGAAAGTGGCTAGGGGTACCACCAGGTCTGTCAGATGTAGCACTGTACTGCAAAAAGTCAAAACTTCTGTTTCCTTTCAAGTCAGTTGTTGAAGAGTACAAAGTTGGAAAGGCAAGGCTTGCAATGATGCTACGCGAGTCAGCTGATGACGTGGTTAAGCCCATTCAGCCCACACTGAAAACGGGAAGGAAGTGGAGAGTGGAAGAAGCTGTTGATGCTGCCCAAGAGTCACTGAAACTGAGGGAGGTAATCGGATACACACAAACGAGTAGTAGACGGGGATTTGGTCATGGAGACATCCGCTGGTGGTCCAAGGCATCAAGCAGGTAGTGCAGAGACATGGTAGTTCAGGAGATACGAGGAGCTGAGAATGATAAGAGGTTGCAAAAAGCAGTGCAGCAGGTCCAACAAGGTCAATGGACTACATGGAAAGGAGCCCTGCAGAGGTCCTTTACATGGAATGATATATGGCATATGGCACCTCTTAGGCTCAGCTTCGTTATTAGATCAATATATGACCTGCTGCAGTCGGCCACCAACCTTGTGAAATGGGGAAAGTCGGATGATGAGCAGTGCCCTCTGTGCCAGGGGAGGCAGACACTCGAACACGTGCTCTCATCGTGTAAGGTGTCATTAGAGCAAGGGCGATACACTTGGCGCCATAACAAAGTGCTAAATGAGTTGCTGCGACAATAGATCTGGCAAGGATGAATGCGAATAGCAAACCCGGGCCAAGCACCGCAAATACATACTTTCTGAGGGCAGGAAAGTCAGCACACCCCAAACCGAGTAAACCTGGTAGCAGTTTACCATCTCTTCTTGACTGGGAGATGGCGGTAGACCTACCTGGACGAGGGGCATATCAAGAGAGTATCAGAAAATCGCAGAGACGGCCGGATATAGTGCTTCATTCTTCAGCAACGCTTCAGGTCATACTGATTGAACTGACCGTGCCATTTGAATCCAGATTAGACGAGCAACATTCGTTCAAAGCGGCCAAGTATAGTGATCTAGCCGCGGATCTGAGACACGATGGGTTCACTGCAAGGGTCATGGCTGTTGAAGTGGGCGCAAGAGGGCTTGTTGCTGCATCAGTGAATGATCTATTGAAACTGTTGGGGCTGAAGGGACAGTCGAGAACAAGGGCACTGAAGAGGCTTAGTGAAACTGCCGAAAAGACATCAGGTGGCTGTGGAACAACCGCAATGGGCAATGGAAATCGTGACAATAAACGCTGCGGTTCAGAAAACACCAGGAATTTTTCTAAGTCAACAATACTCTGAGTTTTTAAGCGTACTAGTGAAAGGGCTGTGGCTGAGAGGCGACAGGCGATGTATACTATAAGGGGTGTCAGGAAGAATTTCAGTGGCGAGCGCGCAGTGTCAAGTCTCGTCGGCTTCGCGCAGGTGACTCAGTGTGTGTCCGTAGTTGTGATGCGCTACGGAGCGAACGGAATAATTTGTCTTCTCTTTGTTACTTTCACAATTGCCTCCACGGCTGGCGGAGTTGTGGATTAAAGTTGCTACCATAAGTGAAATGTGTTCATTTTCGATACAAGACAACAGGAGGCTGAGACGCTTGGGAGTCATGACCCAAGTGGGCCCGCCCCCCTTAGAGTGTAAAGGAGTAGGTAGTGCCGAAACACTTGTCGGACGGGGGGGGGGGGGACTGCTTCTGATGATCAGATTGCTTCTGGTTTTATCGCTCTGTAAAGAGTTTCCTATCATCTCCACCCTGTTGGATATCTATCTTTATTTAAGGGGACGTCCCATACACTTGGTTGGATTTTGACAAATGCTTTATGTGCTGGGTGGGTCACTTCTTGTGCTACTTTACTCCAATAATTTAATCTTACTTCTTTCCGTCTTAGACCAAGGGGCCGTATGCCAAGAGCTACTTCTAGCGCTTCTACTGGTGTTGGTATAAATGCACCTGTAATGGTTCTCATCACCCGTGTGTTACCGGGGGCCCTAAAGGGGAGCAAAGAATAGTAACTCTGTTCCCTGCCATGCATGTCGTAGAAAGCGACTAAGGAGGGTTGGGCATGGGGCCGGTTACCCCATCCAGTAAAAGATTTAAACCACACAAAAACTTCAACAAACATGGACAAGTCAATTAAGGAAAATAAAACACAGCCATCCAAGACAGGGGAAGGTCCTCTCGCAAGGAGGCTTATGATGCAACACAGAGAAAGCCGAAAGGAGTCTGTGTTGATGACTAACCTTCTTTCTTCTAGGAGAACTTCCAGATTTGGTACCTGGAATGTTTGGACATTAAATGAACAATGGAAAGTGGCACAAGTAGCAGCAGAAATGAGGGAATATAAAATCGAGGTTCTGGGAATGTGTGAAACAAAGTGGAAGGGGTAGACAGGAAGAAACTCATCACAGGTGAATTAGTGCTGTCCTCAGGACATGAAGACGAAAGTTCACACCACAGTGAAGGGGTAGCTCTTATGTTGTCTAAAGAAGCACAGAAAGCACTCATTGAATGGGAAGCTGTTGGACCCAGAATAATAACAGCTACTTTTAAAACAGCTAAAAAGAAAATGCATGTAAATGTCATCCAATGTTATGCACCAACTAATGACAAAGAAGAGTCTGTGAACGAAGCATTTTATACTAGACTACAGGAAATTATGGATAAAGTAAAAAGAAGAGACATCACAATTTTGATGGGTGACATGAATGCAAAGATAGGTACAGTCAACACTGGCTTTGAAGAAGTCATGGGAAAACATTTGTTATGAATAATGAATGAAAATGGGGAACTATTCTCAAACTTCTGTGCTTCAAATCAACTGGCTATAGGAAGAAGCATGTTTCCACATAAGAGAATACACAAGGCAACATGGATATCACCAGCCCATAGAACAGAAAATCAGATTTATCATGTATGCATAAACAAGAAGTTTAGATCATCATTGCAGGATGTAAAGGTATATAGAGGAGCAGATGTGGCATCAAATCACTACCTTCTGATAGCCAAAGTAAAAATGAAACTCAAGAGATATGCAACAATGCAAAATTATAGACAACAATTTAATGTAGGACATCTAAGAAATCAAGAAACAAGAGACAAATTTGCGGTCACAGTATCCAACAAATTCCAAGTGCTCCAACAGCTAGAAGATGTAGAAAATACAGAAGACTATTGGCAGCAGGTCAAAACTGTATGGAATGAGACATGTGAAGAAATTTTGGAGAAAAGGGAACGACAACAAAAAGCATGGATAACAACAGAAATCATCAATAAGATAAAAGATAGAAAAAACAAGAAAGCAGATTTAAACACAAGCAAAACCAAAAGTTCCAAAGCCAAGGCTCAAGAAGTGTACACAGAAGTAAACAAAGAAGTAAACAGAAGTATCAAAATAGACAAGAGGAAGTATATTGAGGAGTTGGAAAGAGAGGCAGAAGATGCTGCAGCCAAAGGAAATATGAGAGAACTGTACAGCAAAAAAAGAAGCTAACAGGGAAATACAAGCAAACAAGTTGCCTCATAAAAGACAAGAATGGAAAACTGCTCAGCAATATACAAGAGCAAATGAAGAGGTGGACAGAATATTTTGAGGACCTTCTCAATAGACCAGCTCCACAAAACCCCCCGGACATCCAGACAGCAGAAGAAGAGCTACAAATTAACGGTGAAAGAACAACGAAGGAAGAAATAAAGAAAGCCATAAAGCTTCTAAGAGATGGAAAAGCGTCTGGACCTGATGGTATTCCAGCAGAGGCCATCAAAGCAGATATCGACACGGCTACAGAGATGTTATATAAATTACTTGGTAAAGTCTGGGAAAAGGAAGAGATACCAGCAGAATGGAAGGAAGGATATCTGGTTAAGTTGCCTAAGAAGGGAAATTTACAAGAGTGCACAAATTATAGAGGAATAATGTTACTATCAGTGCCAGGAAAAGTATTAATTAGGATTATCCTTGAGAGATTAAAAGAGTCCATAGACAAGAAACTGAGAGATGAACAAGCAGGTTTTCGACAAAACAGATCATGTACAGACCAGATAGCCACTTTGAGAATAATAGTTGAACAAAATCTGGAATGGAATTCACCACTACATCGGATTTGTGGACTACGAAAAGGCATTTGACACTGTAGACAGAGCATCACTTTGGAAATTGATGAGGCATTATGGAGTTCCAATGAAGATTATTAATTTAATAAAGAAAACATATGAAGACATGACATGCAGAGTTCTTCACGAAGGACAGCTTACAGAACCGTTTGGGATAAGAACAGGAGTGCGACAGGGATGCCTCTTGTCTCCATTTCTTTTCTTACTAGCAATAGACTGAGTTATGAGATCATCGACAACACACAACAGAAACGGAATCCAGTGGACTCTGACTAAGCAGTTAGATGATCTGGATTTTGCTGATGAATTGGCTCTTCTGTCTCATAACCGTAATCAGATGCAGGACAAATTGAAAACACTCGATGAGAGGTCACAGCAATTGGGTCTGAAAATACACAGGGAAAAGACAAAAATAATGAGACTAAATGCAGGTAATGATAACAGAGTTGAGCCTGAAGAAACACCAATACAAGATGTAGAATCGTACACATATCTTGGCAGTAATATAGACAAAGTTGGAGGGACAGACAGTGATATCAAAATAAGAATACAAAAGGCAAGAGGAGCTTTCATTGCATTGGGAAATATATGGAGATCAAGAGAAATCGGATCCAACACGAAAATAAGAATCTTCAACTCAAATGTGAAGTCAGTCCTATTGTATGGCTCTGAGACATGGAGAACAACAAAGACAACAACAAAAAAGCTACAGACTTTCATAAATGGGTGCTTGCGTAGAATAGAAGGACTGAAATGGTATGACGAGGTTACCAACGTGGAACTGAGGACAAGAACTAGACAAGTGCCAGTGGAACAAGAGATGAGAAGAAGACGATGGCGATGGACTGGACACACACTGAGGAGACCTGTTGATAGCATTACAAGGCAGTCCTTGTTCTGGAACCCCCAGGGCAAGAGAGGCAGAGGTAGACCAAGAAGCACTTGGAGAAGAGAGCTGGAAACAGAGGTGAAAATGATGAGGAAAACATGGAAAGAACTTGAGATGATGGCGCGTGACAGGAGGACTTGGCATGTGTTTGTTGAAGGCCTATGCTCCTTTGAGAGTGGAGGGTTATGAATGAATGAATGGTTCTCATGGCTGCATTTTGAATTCTGTATAGTTTTGCTTTGTTAGAAGCTGCAGCTGAGTCATAGACTATGCTGGCATAATCCATTTTCCCCCTGATGAAAGACTTGTAGAACATAAGCATTATTTTATTGCTGGCCCCCCATCCATTACCTTTTACAATCCTTAGTATATTTATTGGTCCCCTACAGCTTTCTACTAAATTGTCTATATGTTTATTCCAATTTAGTTGTTTATCTAAAGTTATGCCCAGAAATATTGTTGTTGAGGGGGTACATATTTTCTATCCTTTAATGGTTATACTGATTTTGTTATTTTTTTTAAAAATTTCCTTTACTGAATATCACCCCTACTTTTTTTTTTTTTTTTTTACATTAATTTGGAAGCCCCAACTTTTCATCCACTCTGAAACTTTGTCTATTTGTTTTTGAAGTTTTTGGTAAACATGGTGCAAATTTTTTCCAGATCGCCAAATGGCACAGTCATCTGCAAATTGTAATACTGCATTCTTAATGTCGTTAAATTCACCTGCTAAATCATTTACAGCTATACTGAAAATTGAAGGTGAAATCACTGATCTCTGAGGAATCCCATTCTGTTGTTCTATATATTCTGACATCGTTGTTTATATGTACAGCAAAATACCTGTCCTGTAAAAAGGTTTCTAAATACCTATAGGTTTTAACAGTAATGCCAATCTTTTTCATTTTGTAAAGATCTCCATCTCACCAGCATTCATCATATGCTATAGCGACATCCAAAAAGACCGCCACTGTTTTCTCTTGAACCCTAGTTTTACATCGTGTTCTAATCTTGCAAGCTGGTCTACTGTACTTCTGTCTGCTCTAAACCCTGACTGGTTTGGGCTATATAACTGATTTTTTTTTTCAGGAAGAATTTAACTCTTTTGTTAACAACAGTTTTCAGTATTTTACCTAGTTGTGATGTTAAGGAGATAGGCCTTTATGAACTTACATCATGGGCTTCCTTATTGGGTTTTATGATGGGCACTATCATAGCTACTTTCCATGCTTTTGGTATTTTTCCTAAGCTCCAGATTTTGTTATAAAGGGAATTTTTATGTTTATAGTTTTTTGGGGTATTTTTTAAAGGATTTCATAACTATATCATGCCCTGAGGCAGTATTTGATTTCTCTTTTATTGCACTAGTTACTTCTTCCTCTGTTATATCAGCATCTAAATAGTTTGTTTTATCTATCTGGTCTGGTAGTTCCTTTGAAAACTGTATCCTAAGTCTTTCTCTTCTCTCATTTTCTTCCTGTCCAAGACTACTTTTTGAACTGACTTTATAGAAATACTCAGCAAGGGCATTAGCTTTTTCTTTATCTGTTTCTGCTCTCTTTGGTAGTTTGATTGTTGGCATTATTGTTTTCTTATTGTTCCCTTTGATTGCCTTAAGCCTTTTCCATACTTCTTTAATTTGAGTGCTAGGTTTAAGTGACTGACAAAACGCCTTCCAGTTAGTTTCTTTGGCTTTAATATTATTCTGTTAGATTCATTCCTAATATGTTTATACTCATCATAGTTTTCTAAAATACAGGTTTGTACTGTTCTATAACACCCCGCTCCGGTTCATGTTGGTTAGAGAATTTTAAAATTTATTTTTAGAAGGAGTTGGAGAATCACTGTTGGGATTACAAGGATTCTGAAGATGAAAACAATAGCTAACTATTTTCCCGTCGGTATATATATTTTTTTAAATTGCCTCACACAAACTAATACAGATGAAAAACCTACGGCAAGGCACAAGCAAAGAAACTAAGTTACAACTGATCAGAGTATGTATATTCCCAGTAGCAACATACGGCTGCGAGACATCGACACTGAATAAAAAGTTGCAAAAAAGATTACATCATTCGAAATGAAATGCTACAAAAAGATGTTGAGAATACCCTGGACAGAAAAAAAGACCAACAGAGACGTACTGCACTCACTAAATGTAGAGGAAAATTGGCTCCCAAATAAAATCGCAATAAGGAAGCTGACATTTTTCGGTCATATAAAAAGACATAATAGTCTGGAAAAAATAGTAATGGAAGGGATAGTCCATGGAAAAAGGGTCAGGGCACGACCTAGACGACGGTGGATCCAGGACATCACAAAGAGTCTGAACATGTCTTTGGAAGATACAGGTCGATTTGCCCAAAATCGCGATGCGTTCAGAGCAGCCGTAATGGAGACAGTGATCTGGAGAGAATACGTCACATGATGAGATGTCGATGTTTAAATAAAACAATCTATAGCTAGTAAGAAAAGAAATGTAGACAAGAGGCATCCCTGTCTCACTCCCGTTCTAATCCTAAACGGTTCTGTAAGTTGCCCTTCCATAAGAACTCTGCATGTCATATCTTCATAGGTCTTTCTTATTAGGTTAATGAACTTCATATAATCATTGACTTAATAGATTGAATAGATCTGATTGGGATAGATCTGTAATATTTACAGAACTACACATAAGCTTTGTAGTGGAAAGTTTTGTAGTGTTGACAGAACTACAGGCGAGCTAACTGGGACATATTTGTAATACTTACAGAACTATAGATGGGCTAGAGCAGACTTACAACGCTGTTACGTAAGTTTTTTTTTGGAGAATATTGATATATGTCATAGCGGTATGAGAATTATTGTTGAAACCATTAACTAAGACAATAAATAGATTGACAAGAAATACGCTGTCAAATAAGTAGAAACTACACATCAAACACCAAAAACTGATTACATCGATTACGGTTATATAACTATGGGTAGAAAAATAAAGCAGACAATCTACAAACAACGATCAAAAACAGTAGAACAAGAGAGACAGTTTATCACTGACATATCAAATAAAACAACACAGTCAAACAATAAACAATCAAAGAAATAATTACTTATTACAATTTTAGACACCATTTCAAATCATCATTGACAAAGTCATAAATCAGCTGGAGTTAAGGAAGACAACACTATCGGCGGTAGACACATGAGGAAACGAAAAACACACATGGATCTTTATTTCAGCTAGTAGTACTTTTAACGACACGTCGGCACACTACCAATAATAGATATAGAGGTAAAATCATTACTCTTAGAAAATATTAATAAATAAGTATATCATGGGTCGTAGGGGTGCCATGGTGGAAGCATCAGCAGACAGGGTCCTCCACTGCTCTCTATTCTCAGCAATGCGTACAAGTGTGCAGAAACCGTGTCCTGCCCATTCTTTGATGTTATCAGCCCAGGATTTTCTTTGCCTTCCTCTTCTCCGTTTACCTTCGACTGTTCCCTGGAGGATCGTTTTCGAAAGGGAGTCATGACGAGTTACATGCCCAAACCAGGCAAGCTTTCGACGTTTCACTATTGACAAAAGTGGTTCTTGATGGCCTGCATAGGTGTTTATCTTCTCTCTAACATAGACATTTGTTTTGTGCTCTTTATAGCAAATGCGCAAAATTCTTCTATAACCTTTATGCTCGAAAGCCTGAATCCTTCGCTCCGTATCTGCAGTGAGTGTCCAGCCCTCACACCCATACAAGAGAATAGATAATACAAGTGATTTGTATAATTTGATCTTCACAGGAAAACTGATGTTACTTTTCCAGATCACATTCAACCTTGTCATGGCAGCTGAGGCCATCTCAAGTCTTGTCTTGATTTCTTTATTTGATCTTCCATCACTACATATAGTGGACCCGAGATATTTAAAGGTGTTAACTTCTTCTAACGTTTGCCCATTTAACGTAATGTTGGTCGGATCACATCTCTTGTCAGGTTTTGACGGGATGTCGAGTCTCGGACATAAGTGAAACAAAAACAAAAAAACATGTACAACATTTAACCTTATGATACTTTAACTCTTTGACTCCGTAATTATTTTCCACCCTGCGCCTTAATTATTTTTTGAAGAATTCTAAACAGTGAAGTGTACTATCTTTTAGTGTAAATTTTATGTTAATATTGTATGTGTACATGTACATATTATATACCAAACTGTAGTGAAATAGATAGAGAATTGTAATATATAGCGTCTTTGGTATTATTAACACAAGTACGTTTGGTATACTTAAAACATTTTGTATGTAAAATAGAAAAACACTAAAGTTTTTTTTTAATGTAAAACTTTTGCCTCGTTTTGGCGAGGCGCGTCCCGTTCAACCTAGTCGGTTATATTAGGGCGCATATCCAAATATAAAAGACCCTTAGGTCTGAGGTATTAAACACTAAATAGTTAACTGTAGGATACGAGCTTACCAAAGACAACTTACTGTTTCAGACAATAAAAGAGATAAAGAAGTAAGGGGAATGTATCCTATTTACTTTTAAGGGGAACAATTTTTCTATACAAAAAAATATTAAATTAAATAACAGGTTTTTGTTACTTATTTAGTTTTATCAATTTGTTTTACAAAATTATATAACGTATAAAATACTCTCTTATTTTTATTCGTACAATTATTCAGTTGTTAAATTTTTATTTTGTTTCCCGTGTTTAGAATAAAAACAACTTTAAATATTATGAGTAGGATGCACATGTTAAAGAAATGAGCATATATGTGCCTTGCCACTTTGAATGATAATAAAATGCACAAATATTGGTCTAATCGCTTCTCGGCCATTTGGCTATGATCAAAGTGTCTTAACCAAGGCCCGGATCTCACACAATTCACATATTCTACTAAATAAAGTCAACAGACCTCACTTTGAGCCCCAGAAGGGGTATTAACAAAAAAAAAAAAAAGCACACTAAAATGTTTCATCGGCGCTAAATAGCGCACTTCCATAAACATTTAATCACATTTTCTTACTTGGTGGTTTCTGTTCTACCCTGGTGGCCGGAATGGTTAAGAGATTTGGTTGCCAGTACAAGCAATATTTTTCAGAAACAACGGGATCTAATGATGTCATAGCAAACCTCCCACAACTCAATGGTGTCCTCCCAGCGAAATCTGGGCCCTCCTGGAGATCTGGATCCACTTGTATCGTGGTAGACGTTCTTCTTCAATTCTGCAGACGTGGCCAAAACATCGTAACTGGGAATGTTCCACTCGGGTCTGAACAAACATTAATACAAAACAACCCAGAAAGTGGGTCTCCGACCAGCGCTATTATAAATACGCACAGTCATAACTATGACAAAGGAAGAGAAACAGCGGTTACAGAAAAAAAATATTCATAATGAAGTTTTAGTTTTTGGATGTACGACAACTTGTTTTAGTGACTTTCATAATTTTCTGGTGGGTTCTCCAAACACCAAGAGATGTGTGACCGGCCAGCGACTACATTCATTGCTTCTAAGATACTGTGTTGTTCCAGCTTGGATGAGTTGATTCCCGACTTACATGATTTAGAAAATAGCCCATATTCATTACGGTGACAGTGCTGCATACAAGCAGATTATTTGTTTCTCTGGAACTGGGGGAATGGTCTACTTAACTCTACAAACTCCACTCCAGAAAGTCATTTTTAATATAATTAATCTACGTCATAATTAATAGCATAGACTTACGTACCAGAAAGATGGGTGTTTACGTCCATGTAGAGTAGGGGTTCCTAGCCTGGGGTACGCCTACCACATGGGGGATACGCCAAGCATCTCACAGAGTTGAGCAGGATATTTGCTAAATAGCTACAAAGCAAGCCAAACGTCTGGAAATGTAAGGAATATTCCTCATATAAATTATTTCTCTCTTCTAACTTACATAATCATTTTTTTCAGTGCCAGTATGGATTCAACATTAGCAGCAGATGAACGCACACAGATTGTTCTCATGTACACAAGACAGGGATATTCACAAAGAGAAGTAGCAGCCGAATTCTCTATGAATCCAGACGTTTGGGCCACACAGTATATAATCCAAATGAAATATTCCAACAGTAGTAGTGTTAGTAAGAAACAAAATTGTGGAATGAAGAGAGAACGACCAGTTCTTAATCTAATCCGAAGCAAGAAAGAAGAAAAATAAACTGGAGTCTGAAAATGATATAGGGTTGTCTCTTTCGGAAACTGTACCAAAAATAAAACTGTTGGTTGACAAGACAAAGAATCAAGGGAATAACTAATTGTTGCCTCCTTTATTAGTCCTTAACATTCTTAAGTAGTCATCAGGCAGTTCCCACTTGAAGTATGCAGTTGTATTCCAACGTTCCGGATGTTGACTTCAACTTGAAGACAGTTTCAAATGTTTAGTTAGGGATCGTTCCTTTGCATCTGACTTGATATCAGACCACAGAATCTGCGTATCGCGAAGTACAAAATGAAGCTACTGGATTTTCTCCTTTTCAATTGGTCTTTGGCGTTCAACCGCGCGGTCCGATGTCGTTATTACACGACTTACTTACTGAAGAGAATATCACAGATGAAACTCAATCTTCTTACGAGTATGTGATTTCTTTAAGAAAAAGAATTATAGATGCGTGTAGATTAGCTACCACATCATCAGAACAAGCTAAAGAAAAAGCTCGACTTTTTGCTAACAGGTATAGACGTCTTCGCCAGCTTCTTCCTGGTGATGAGGCATATGTCTTACTACCTTGTAAAGACAATCGTCTACTTATTACCAGGAGAGGTCCTTTTAAAATAATATCTAGAATCTCAGATGTCGATTATATTGTCGATGTCATGGGAAAGCATAAAACTTTCCATATCAACATGTTAAAGGAATATTACTCTCGTCCTGACTATCTTCAGTCAGTATTTCAAGCTACAGATGATCCTACACCTCCTATCCAACACTATTCTTCTTTGTCTGTAATTCAAGAAGAAGAATCTTCTTTTCATGATGTACCATTACCCATACCGGTGGTACCACTTCATCCAACTGAAAGTTGGAATGACGTGACTATTTCTACTGATCTTTCGGCTGATCAACATCAGCAAGTTTCTGCTGTTCATTTCAAGATGTTCTCACTGACATTCCAGGGCGTACGTCAGTTATTCAGCATGACATTCTATTGACTGACGATACACCTATTCGAATCCGTCCATACCCTATTGATAAGGGTGGATTTGAGCTGAAATGATAACTTGCCACCCCTATCGACACCTGGTATTAAAGTGCAAGATGTAGGTGTCTTCTCTGATTTAGAATGTTGCTGTGTGTGTTGTAGTAGAACAGTTCATAGGGTACACCACAGGCAGCATGACGTGTAGAGTCATAGAAATGGTAACTTCGCTTTAGTTTTATACCATTTATTGCACGCCACAAAACAGTCATGATATTTATGTCATCATCAGCATAGTATAACGAATGCAGCATTCAAAATCATATTAACTGATAGTCATGTAGGATTCAATACTCAATAGTTGCATTGCAAACAGATATCATAAAGTTCTGGTTCGTGAAGCTGTATCAATAATATATATAACTTCTGCAACAGTCAGCTGCAGATCTTCAATGTTCATAGACAACAATAAATGCTCCCTTTCTGATGCTAGCAGATCAGATGTATACAATAAGTCCGTTTACTGTCTGCACGTGAATAGCATACTGGGCATAAGGTCATACCGACCTTTATAACGTTTCTAAGTCTAACCATCTGACTTGGACGTGATCTCTGATATAACGAATCCTGGAACACAGACAATAGTCTTGTTGGTCTAGAGCGACCCATATATATATATAACTAGTTCAGGTATAAAGATACCTGTGACTTAATCCTAGTCAAAGTACCTCTCCATTTTGAATCACACAGGCGAGCAAAAAGGCGACAAAATGACGAACCTCTAGATGATAGCATAAAGTTCGATACAAGAGGAATTACCTTATTTCGGAAAATCAACCATGAACATATGCCTCCAGGCAGGCTTGAATAATACTGGGAAATAGTCTAGTTAGCTAACTAACTCACAAAGACAATGTATTTCCCTCAGAGAATCACAAGACGCAGGTTGCGTCCGCTCGCTACTCAGACCATTTCTAAACTGCCCCGAGCTGGGCGGAACAACAAACGAACTCCAAGTCGAGACATGCGCAGAACGACAATCTCTGAGTCGCCGTTCACAATAAGACGATTCTAAGAACATTCGAGATAAAAGTCTTACACAGTCGCGCCTTTTATGGTCATGAACAGAAGCGTTAAGGCAGGTTTCAGACATCTACAACAGTTGACTGATACTACCAAATAAGGAGATATGGTCACGCTTCGTTCAAGAAATTATAGACCGAACGTGTCTCTATACAAGAGAAGGCAAACTCCTAAAAAATTGTAGTCTCGATAACTCGGGTGATGTCCCTTTGACTGTAAAAAAACATAATACACACTTCAGTCAAAAAATGATCATACATACGAAAAATGATCATCCCGTTTGACAGAAAGAGAGCAAAAACCACTCACAACTGCTTTTTCTACTCCACGTGGATTATTCCAATATAATTTCATGCCATTCGGTTTAGTCAACGCACCCGCTACATTTGTACGCATTGATGCGTCGCGCATACTATCTCATCGTCCCCGATGTCATTACCATACATTAGATGACATTTGTCTCTTTAATGACCCATGGGATGAAATCATATTACTGGATTTGAAAACATTGCTGTCCCACTTTACGCTCTGTGTAACTTAACGGCGAAAACCATCGAAAACTTTCGTGGGTTTTGTGGTTTTCACGAAATTTTCATTTTTAGGTCACCGCGTTGGTCACGGCCGCTTATAACAACTGAGGACAGTAATGTCTTCTAAGATCCTGAAACCATTTACTACAATCCAAAAAACTAAGAAAAAGAAACAAGTAAGATCGCTTGTTTAGGTCTGATTCAGTTCTATGCTAAATTCAATTACCTCATCTTTCAACTATTACTGCACCTTTCTCACTCTATAATTAAAAAGAAGTCGGCACAGGCTAACGTGAATTCGGTTCGGAAGAACATCAAATTCGCGTTAGACACCATCAAGACATTTTTTTTTAGAGCTCTTGTTTTCCAAACGATTACCTAATCGCAAATCTTCACTTTCATATTGCGCCACGTGACGTCGTTCCTAGTATACGGCATTGGAAGTGTACTGCTACAGGTATACGAGGGACACCCTATGCACCGGTACTGTATGTGTCCGAGGAAACTTACGTCCAATCTGAACAAAAGTACTCGGTGCTCGACATTCTTCAGGAACTTTTGGCCCTCATCGTGTGGTCGATAACGATAACTCCAGCGATATCTTTCTTGGATCACACATTCTTTGTTGAGTCTTTGATCAGAAAGGCACTTACTGCGTTTCGAATGACGAAAGGACGTCAAGTCAGCGAAGTCCATATTGATATGCGATATCCCTGCAGCCATACTGTTTCATCCCATACGGGTCTATTATACCTGGATCGCAGAATGTTGTTGGCAAGACATTCTTTCCCGCTGCCCGAGTGAATCAAGCGAGTTGTGCGACGTTCCACAAATGAATGAAAAACACTACGCATACAAACTCGCATTTATAAATCACTAACGATCATGGAACTAGAATTCGTTATCATCATTAACCATTTTTGTGTATACTTATTCATGTTATATAGTAGGTTGAAAACATTCATTGGGAATCGCTTAGGATTACACAAAACAAGTGACTTTTATATCAACTTTGAATAGTAACATACAACTTTGGATAGTTATAAACATTTTCTTCAACAGAAAATAATACATTGAGTATTTATTTCAAAACCATATCATGTAATATGATGGACTTCTAACTATTCACAGTGGAATAGGTGGAAATTTCTTACGTGGTTTTTAGACTTTAAATATAAAGGAACTTGGATATTTCATATGACCTTGCTTTCGAAAATAACTAAGAATCTTCGAAACTTATTAAAACTTTAAAAAATATTTTTTTATTGAACTGAAACCTTTATTCAGAAAATTTTTAGCAAATAAACTTGGTCAATTTAAAAGTATAATATTTAATATAACTTATATTATAAATATTTTGAGTCTATTTATTAGATCGATCCTAATTATCACTCAGTTTATGTTATGATGAATGCAACATGCGTCAGCTTAAGTAATGCTAGCAATTATATCACTTTCGGTCGTTGTTTTTCGTAAAATCTTTTCCAACATTTTCATTCGTTGATACATTTCTTATCTTTTTCATTTATTTAAATTTATTTACCATGATTTACTTTAATAGTCATAAATATTGTTTTCAATTTAATCATCTTTAATTGCTTAATTTTCTTTCATACTTCCTCAAAACTTGTTTCAAAAGAAGTTCAATTTGATGATTCATGCCTTTTTATGCATAATTTTTTTATTGTGGGAGATAGTTTGGAATTGTGATTGGTTCCCTTTTCATTCACTCTCTTGTTATTTGGATTGACATATACCTATTCATCTATGTCAATTATTTTATAATATATAAGTTGTTCACTGGATTCTCCTCTATCGCAGTTAATTAAAGAAAAACAAATTTAATGAGAATTAAATTTTATTCCGGGCACGGTTGGTACGGACGCTGTTGCCACATTTATTAGTCCTTAACATTCTTAATGTAGTTCCTGGCAGGTTAATTTTTGCTTTATAGTGGAGTAACGCACCAATTTCCCAGGTGGGGTGTTTATCATTGTATAGTTCATTTATCGCGCTCCCGTGAAAATGCACAATTTTGTGTTAGAGGGTATGCTGAGCGGGCGCGTTGTTACCTGACAATCGCCAGATGATAGATGGACCGTCAGAGGTTTGATTGAAAAAGGGAAGCACAGCATCATCTGCCATACATTGGGGGCTATGTCTGTTGTATTTCTAATTCTTAATACCCAGTTGTGTTGGGTGGTAAGACGTGTAAGGCTACCTGTATTGCGTGGAAACACTGACTCCGTTGGTAGAATAAGAGCCAACATTGTCAGGCTTTTGACTCTTAACGTAAGTCCCGTCCGACCCAGTTTGTAAGAAAGTGAATTATTGATTTTTTTGAACTATAACGTATTTTGTCGCAATCCTCTGGTGGTATTTAGCTAAAGCCTCTTTTCTGCCAATAACAGCGGGTGCTATCAAGGTTTGCTATTGCTAAATTGGATTAAACGTGGATCTTTCACCTTAAAAGCAATTTTAATATTGTTATAGAATTCAAAAAGGCTTGTACCCTATTTCCCAATTACTGTTTAACATTTATGCCAGAGAATATCATGAGAAACTGTAAGACGATGACCAAAGAACACACAGAGTTTGACTCATTTAACATCGGCTTGGGTACCAGATCCCGGAAAAATCAGATATGCTGACGACACAGTCCTCCTATCGACCAACCCAAAAGGACTTGAACAATTACTTTGTCCACCCAAAAAAACACAGCGAGGCCCAGAATCTATACCTATAAAACACCAAGAAACCAAAGTATTGACAACAGACAAAGTAAAGACCAAACCAGAATTTGAAATTGATCACGAAGAACAGGAAAGTGTCAATGAATTCGAAAACTTAGGATCAATCATTAACAGCTCTGGCGACTGTGCAGTAGAAATTAAAAGAAGACTTGCAATTGCTTCACATAAGCTAATACAGATGAAAAACCTATGGCAAGGCACAAGCAAAGAAACAAAGTTACAACTGATCAGAGCATGTATATTCCCAGTAGCAACATACGGCTGCGAGACTTGGACACTCAATAAAACAGTTGCAAAAAAGATTACATCATTCGAAATGAAATGCTACAGAAGGATGTTGAGAATACCCTGGACAGAAAAAAAAGACCAACAGAGAAGTACTATACTCACTAAACGTAGAGGAAAATTGGCTCCTAAATACCATCGCAATAAGGAAGCTGAAATTTTTCGGTCATATAAAAAAGACATATTAGTATGGAAAAAATTAGTGATGGAAGGCATGGTCCCTGGAAAAAGGGAAGGGGTCGACCTAGACGACATAGACATCATAGAGAGTCTGAGCTTGTCTTTTGATGATGCAGATCGACTTGCCCAGAATCGTGATGCGCTCAGAGCAGCTGTAATGGAGACAACGTTCTGGAAAGAATATGTCACCTGATGATGATGATATTCATGGTTCATGTTACGGCTTATCGATTTGTAATATTATGTGGATTGCGTCGACGGTAGGCCGACCAGAGCGAGGTTCACAAGTTATAGGCATCACCTGCGTTGTTAATTTATCTAAGCAAGTATGCATGGATCTGCCATGTCAGATGTACTAAGCCCTTAAGTACCCGACCAGAATTATAGGAAGAGTTAATATCTTCATTCAAAAGACTTAATAGTTTGGCTAGTTCTACCGGACCATGACATCGAGCAAGGTCAAACCCTTATCTTATGTGAGGAATTTAATATGTATGCATATACCATGCTATACATGCTACATGTTATGGTCTCTGCTCTGTGGAATCCCTGTTGAGTGTACTGTAACTGTTATCGTCAAACGTATTTCGTCTAAATTAAATTATGGATGCCAGGTAATGTTAACGAGTTCTCCCATGTAGCCTTGCCCCCGGTTCGAAGGTGCAGTACGAGTCCAGTTCACGGATGTTTTTACATACCAGTCAATTCATTCGAACATTGGTGACATTATAGATGTGTCCAGGAACAGAGGAGTAACTAATTCGTATGAATGCATTTGCTAAAACAACACGAATTTCGTATACTAAATATAATGTTGTTATGTACAAATCATGTTCTTCATGCATTAATCAACATGTTAGTGACGTGAGTTTGTTTATTTGTTCAATTTTTTTTGCATCATCACACAGTTAAATAATCTAAAAATGACTAGACTATAGTCAACCCTTATGGATTCGTGGGTCCCCCAAGTTAACTAATCCCACAGTACTAATTTTCGTAATGAAAGTGTGTAACCAGTGGAACAATCGCGCCACGATTTTTAGTAAATACTTAAACGGACACTAAACACTGTGACACGTAAATTCAACACTCTCTTAAAGAGAACACTCGTATACATTTCTCTTCATTATTTTTCATGGTGCATTGTTGACTTTAGTCACGGAATTGCCTCTCCTGCTTTGCACAGTAGGGGTCCAAGAGGGGCCAAAAATCTCAAGAGTATCCAATATGGGTCTTCAACTGGTGTCTACCGTCGCACAAAATTACTAGTGGCACAGTTGTAGATAGAAGGATAAAGATGCTTCTATCTCAAGGGAATGATTTCATAAGATATTTCAGAAGTCAAGAACAATGCTGCATTGGGGCAGGACAATTGTTAACATGTAGTACATTCAAAAAGATTTAATTGACGTTAATATTGTATATTTATAAATAACAGATTTAATAATCAACTAAGTTTAACGGTTTGAAAAAATTGTATAATCCTTTAACAGAGAAAATACACATCATCGTCACCCGTGTGTTACCGGGGCCTGAAAGGGGAGCAAAGAATAGTAACACTGTCCCCTACCAAGCATGTCGTAAAAAGCGACTAAGGAGGGTTGGGCATGGGGCCAGTTACCCCATCCTGTAAAAAATTTAAACCACAAAAAACTTCAACAAATATGGACAAGTCAAATAAAGAAAATAAAACACAGCCATCCAAGACAGGGGAAGGTCCTCTCGCAGGGAGGCGTATGATGCAACACAGAGAAAGCCGAAAGGAGTCTGTGTTGCTGACTACCCTTCTTTCTTCTAGGAGAACTTCCAGATTTGGCACCTGGAATGTTCGGACATTAAACGAACAAGGGAAAGTGGCGCAAGTGGCAGCAGAAATGAGGGAATACAAAATCGAGGTTTGGGAATGTGTGAAACAAAGTGGAAGGGGGTAGACAGGAAGAAACTCATCACAGGTGAATTGGTGCTGTCCTCAGGACATGAAGACGAAAGTTCACACCACAGTGAAGGGGTAGCTCTTATGTTATCTAAAGCAGCACAGAAAGCACTCATTGAATGGGAAGCTGTTGGACCCAGAATAATAACAGCTACTTTCAAAACAGCTAAAAAGAAAATTCATGTAAATGTCATCCAATGTTATGCACCAACTAATGACAAAGAAGAGTCTGTGAAAGAAGCATTTTATACTAAAATACAGGAAATTATGGATAAAGTAAAAAGAAGAGACATCACAATTTTGATGGGTGACATGAATGCAAAGATAGGTACAGTCAACACCGGATTTGAAGAAGTCATGGGAAAACATGGGCTAGGAGTAATGAATGAAAATGGAGGAGAACTATTCGCAAACTTCTGTGCTTCAAATCAACTGGCTATAGGAGGAAGCATGTTTTCCACATAAGAGAATACACAAGGCAACATGGATATCACCAGACCATAGAACAGAAAATCAGATTGATCATATATGCATAAACAAGAAGTTTAGATCATCATTGCAGGATGTAAAGGTATATAGAGGAGCAGATGTGGCATCAGATCACCATCTTCTGATAGCCAAAGTAAAAATGAAACTCAAGAGATATGCAACAATGCAAAATTATAGACAACAGTATAATGTAGGACAGCTAAGAAATCAAGAAACAAGAGACAAATTTGCGGTCACAGTATCCAACAAATTCCAAGTGCTCCAACAGCTGGAAGATGTAGAGAATACAGAAGACTATTGGCAGCAGGTCAAAACTGTATGGAAGGAGACATGTGAAGAAATACTGGGGAAAAGGGAAAGACAACAAAAAAGCATGGATAACAACAGAAACCATCAATAAGATAAAAAGACAGAAAAAAAACAAGAAAGCAGAGTTAAACACAAGCAAAACCAGAAGTTCCAAAGCCAAGGCTCAAGAAGTGTACACAGAAGCACACAAAGAAGTAAAAAGAAGTATCAAAAGAGACAAGAGGAAGTATATTGAGGAGTTGGCAAGAGAGGCAGAAGATGCTGCAGCCAAAGGAAATATGAGAGAACTGTATAGCAGCACAAAGAAGCTAACAGGGAAATACAAGCAAACAAGTTGCCTCATAAAAGACAAGAATGGGAAACTGCTCAGCAATATACAAGAGCAAATGAAGAGGTGGACAGAATATTTTGGGGACCTTCTCAATAGACCAGCTCCACAAAACCCGCCGGACATCCAGCCAGCAGAAGAAGAGCTACAAATTAACGGTGAAAGACCAACGAAGGAAGAAATAAAGAAAGCCATAAAGCTTCTAAGAGATGGAAAAGCGTCTGGACCTGATGGCATTCCAGCAGAGGCCATCAAAGCAGATATCGACACGGCTACAGAGATGTTATATAATTTACTTGGTAAAGTCTGGGAAAAGGAAGAGATACCAGCAGAATGGAAGGAAGGATATCTGGTTTAAGTTGCCTAAGAAGGGAAATTTACAAGAGTGCACAAATTATAGAGGAATAATGTTACTATCAGTGCCAGGAAAAGTATTAAACAGGATTATCCTTGAGAGATTAAAAGAGTCCATAGACAAGAAACTGAGAGATGAACAAGCAGGTTTTCGACAAAACAGATCATGTACAGACCAGATAGCACTTTGAGAATAATAGTTGAACAAAGTCTGGAATGGAATTCACCACTATACATCGGATTTGTGGACTACGAAAAGGCATTTGACAGTGTAGACAGAGAATCACTTTGGAAATTGATGAGGCATTATGGAGTTCCCCTGAAGATCATTAATTTAATAAAGAAAACATATGAAGACATGACATGCAGAGTTCTTCACGAAGGACAGCTTACAGAACCGTTTGGGATAAGAACAGGAGTGCGACAGGGATGCCTCTTGTCTCCATTTCTTTTCTTGCTAGCAATAGATTGGGTTATGAGATCATCGACAACACACAACAGAAATGGAATCCAGTGGACTCTGACTAAGCAGTTGGATGATCTGGATTTTGCTGATGACTTGGCTCTTCTGTCCATAACCGTAATCAGATGCAGGACAAATTGAAAACACTCGATGAGAGGTCACAGCAATTGGGTCTGAAAATACACAGGGAAAAGACAAAAATAATGAGAATCAATGCAGGTAATGATAACAGGGTTGAACTTGAAGAAACACCAATACAAGATGTAGAATCATACACATATCTTGGCAGTAATATAGACAAAGTTGGAGGGACAGACAGCGATATCAAAATAAGAATACAAAAGGCAAGAGGAGCTTTCATGCATTGGGAAATATATGGAGATCAAGAGAAATCGGATCCAACACGAAAATAAGAATCTTCAACTCAAATGTGAAGTCAGTCCTATTGTATGGCTCTGAGACATGGAGAACAACAAAGACAACAACCAAAAAGCTACAGACTTTCATAAATGGGTGCTTGCGTAGATTAGAGGGATTAAAATGGTATGACAAGGTTACCAACGT
>JAMPIV010010100.1:0-16820 GCA_024509875.1 Oreohelix idahoensis | reverse complement strand
AAACATAAGCAGATGGGAATTTGTGCCAGTTTGTGCCAGAATTCATTGCTAATCAACGTATCTGTGTTTATTTCCATGAAATTGTGGTAAGCTTGAACCATTATCTTTTAATGAAAATTGAATGTGGATATAGCTTTTTTTTGGCCTGTATATTTATGTGTTGAGTTTCAGTGGCAAAAAAGTGAGGATATAAAGCCTATAATGCTCCAGCCTGGAACAGAAGGATGTTCGGGAGGAAAGTAAAAACTGCACATGGAATGGCCCCCAAATAGTTACACTGACACCTAGATTATTGATTAGACAGAATTAATGCTGGAAAGTGCTGTGGACGTAGTGACCATTTAGGAGGTAAATACTGGTATAAAGTATTTCAGATGAAGCTGACAGTTGGCCTAACGCTCTGAACTCAATGTTTGTGTTGTATTGTGCTCAGTGTAGAACTAGAGTATCAATTAGTTATGAAGTAGAAGGTACATCCTTCGTGTTTTCAGGGACCGTGGTCTTGATGGTACTGAGCAGCACCTGGTCAGAGCTTTGCTGAATCCAGAGTCGGACAGCATACTCCTTGGTCCATTTAGCTATCAGTGAGGTGTCTCCAGAGCCCAGAGGAGAATTCGAGCAGAGGAGTCCTTTCCTGCCGCCATCACGCAAGATAAGTTGATTTGGCCAGCTGAGCTCAACATTATGTCCCCTCATCTTGAAATGACTTTGTAAAAATAACATTCAGAGGGGAATTTAATTGTCTTAATATCAGGAACTGAGAACATCTCCAATACTAGTTCCAATAAAGACAAACTATTGAAGTCATGATGACAAATACCAACAGTGCTTGAACAAAACAAAACCAGTATTACCTCATATTACTACTACACAACTGACACACATAGGATACTTTTAATAATATATGTCACTACAATATTCATATTGATAAAGTCTGTACATATACTTGTAATTAAAATTGATTGTGATTCCTGGTTCCTTTGTATTTGAATCAGGACACATATACCTTTATGATAACCATGAATACATATTGTTATTTGAAAAGTTATCAGTGACTCCTTTAAGATATCCTTGTAGAGTGTTTTATGTATGTGAGTGTCACAGTGTTGTCAAGTGTGGTGGAATAAATTAAATTGTTTATCTGTCTGTTGTTGTGACTTACACTTCATCATACACATACCCTAGACATACAACGTAGTCATCACACTATTCCAGAATAATTCTGACTGAGATATATATATATATATGTGGCAGCAAGTAAGGTTATCTATAATACACTAAACTTATTAGATATAGATACCTTCACAGCTGATCTCAGTCAGTACACTAAGTCCCCTATAAATATTTATAACATCCCACTTCACCACATATATTGGGGTCTCGCTCTTGGGATTTTGAATCTTTCCCTATTAAAAATATTGGGGGTAATTCACTTCAGGGAATATAAGAATTAAAAGGTATCCTTGGGTGGAATTAAATAAGGTTGAGCTCACGGTGCCTGTGTTGTCCATTAGATATATTTAGAGATTAAATTGTTGGTTAGACATTGTAGAAATTACCTGATAGACAATGGCGGACCTGGCCAAGTTTCGATCTGCTGCGGTTCGGACTGCAAAAGAGTTAGGATTAGATGGGCAAGTTATGGTTGCCTATGTCACTACGGAATGTGACAAATTTATTGAACGCGAAGAAAGAAGATTAGAAAAAGAGGCCGAAAGAAAGTTAGAGGCTGAGACTAAGAGGTTGCAAGCTGAGGCTGAGTCTAAGAGGTTGCAGATTGAGGCTGAGGCTAAGAAATTGGAGGCAGAAAGAGAAGACAAAAGATTAGCTGCAGAAAAGATTGAAGTGCTGAAAGAGTGAGAAGAAGATTAGGCTGCAGAAAGAGAAGAGAAGAAATTAAGCTGTTAGAAAGGAGAAGAAGGAAGAGAGAATTTAGCTGCCAGACAAGGTATGAAGAGAGGACGATTAGCTGCAGAAAAGGAGAGAAGCAGAAGATACAGCGAAGATTACAAAGGGAACACTGAGTTACGACTAAGGGGAGTTTGAGTTTCAATGGCCATGCTCATGAAAATGGCTGCCAGTCCCTTTGCCTTGATGCATAACGGTTACTCTCAAGGGGTGAGATCTCATACTAATCAGACTATGAATTTTCATTTCAGCATCATTTTGTTGAGAAAGACGTATGATATTGAGAGCTAGCTAAACCTAAATAGGTATGAACTCCACTTTGCTACAACATCGTATGGGTTAACGACGAGAGAAAGGTGGACGCAATATAAAAGTTTTCCTCAAGGGACTTTCGTGGGGCACCGACTTATGACCAAGTTTTTGCAAAAATGAGCAGAGGTGATCAGGAAAATTATGACATGCTAAAGCAGGCTCTTTTGTTAAGATATGAAAAGAATGCAGAATTCTATAGGAAAAAATTTAGGAATGCTAAACTACTGTCAGGTGAAACCTATCACCAGTTCTCTGCACGAATAGAGACATACTTGGAGAAATGGACTTCTATGGGGGGGAAAACCCAAAGAGTTCTTAGGAAAATGGTCTTATTGAGCAATTAAGCGAGGTTCCATGGCTCCCAAACTGAAAAAAACCTGAGGAAGGGGGGGGGGGGGGGGGGAGTGGGGGGGGGGGGGGGGGGGGGGGGGCGGGGGGGGGGGGGAAGGGGGGGTAAACAGGTAATGAAAAGAAAACAAGTGGGTGGGGGAACGGGGGGAGCACCATAGAGGGTGGGGGAGGGTGGGAGTGGGGGGGGGGGGGGGAAAGTTTCTCATGGAACAGTTTTGCAGAGAGGCTGGGTGAGGTGCTAAATGTTGTGAAGGTATCAGCAGCTCAAGCACATGTAAAGGTACCAAATGAAACAATTGGATAGACTTTAGCGGCACCACAGAACTGTAATGAATTTGATCTAGGGATCCAATATAAAGGTTTAAGCACCAATTTATAGGCCACGGTATTTCTATTGAAAATTAGAATTCCCACATATCATGAACAGGAAATCTTTCCACTCAAGGAAAAAAGGTGGAGTAAAGAGAGAATTTAGTCAGATGGACAATACCATGACACGTGACCGATGCTGACAGGAACACCAGTAGCTATTATGCCAACGGCCTTCAGGACAGCCAGTTTCGAACCTCAAGGTCAGGAGGCAGACATATTTTATAGTTGTGATTACCTCACTCCAGAATGAAGATGAGAAAGGCACAGCGGCTGGAGATAAACAATAAGCACTAAAGACTTGTTTCAGAAAATTGCGTCAAACTTTGTCCATACCCAACCCCAGGGCTAATGGAGAAATTTCTATCATGAAAAACAAGTAAGTTGATTGTGAAAGCGATCCGACTGGAGCTAGATCCCAAAAGGTCACGGACAGCTGGTTTCTTCCAAAAAGATTATAGGGACAGACTTAATAAGGAGCCTACATGTGAAACCAGATGGGGACCCTGAGAAGATAGGTACCATCATTCAAAAGGTGGCTCACAATTATTATTGGCCCAAAGCAAGATGGGACATTGAACATTTTGCAGAACGGTGTCGCATAGCACACGAGGGAACACCCACAAGGGGGAACATGGATCAGGACCTGGACACGCACGGGGCAAAAAAGTAGGCCTGATTATAATAAAAAGAAATATAAATTTGAAAAAGTGGACCAAATGGAATGGGAAGCCCCTTTTCACGGACAAGCTTCACTTAACTGTTTTACAATGGCCACTATGCGGAGAGTGCAAAAAAAGGTCTTACCTCAGGATAAGCCGAAAATCCCTCAATCGGACTTAAACAAACTGGAGGAAGAGGATGTAGAGAGGAAATCTCTCATCAAGAATTTTAAGTGGGGAGACAGCCCCAAGAGAAAAATTGG
The DNA here is from genome assembly GCA_024509875.1 of Oreohelix idahoensis. Classification (NCBI taxonomy): domain Eukaryota; kingdom Metazoa; phylum Mollusca; class Gastropoda; order Stylommatophora; family Oreohelicidae; genus Oreohelix; species Oreohelix idahoensis. The sequence goes on along the minus strand of JAMPIV010010100.1, from coordinate 12,955 downwards.
TAGCGGTCGTTTTGTGAATGATAATTCTGGGAGGAAAAATCATCACTATAAAGCTTCGAGTGGACGAGACCATACCGGTGCATGGACAAATAGGTCCACACAATTAAAGGTCCATATGTAGCTTTGTTAAGAACGTGGACTGATGAAAAGGCAGAGGAAAACATTACATCTTCATACCAATATGTGAATGAGCTGACCACTCGGTTAAAAACTGGCTGGAAACTTGCCAATGAAAATTTGAAACAAGCCAGGAAGAAACTTGCTGCCTATTATAACAGGAAGGCGAAAGACAGAAATTTGGCTGTGGGAGAGAAAGTACTGCTTCTTTTGCCTGGGAGTCAGAATAAGTTACAAATTGGATGGCAGGGTCCATATACAGTTCTAGAGAAGGTGTCTAGAACAAATTATAAGATAGATAAGAAGGGGAAAGAAAAAATCTATCATGTGAATCTCCTGAAGAAATATGTGGAAAGAGAACATCAGGAAGAGACACACTTGTTGACCTTGTCCATCGCCATGGAGATGAAAAAGGAACCACTTTCATCATTTGAATATCCATTACACCCCTGTGAGACAGCAGCACAGGTGAAAATCGGTACACATTTAACGAAAACTCAGAAAGAGAGAGTGCAACAGGTTCTAAATAATCATGCAGAGGTGTTAACAGACCGACCAGGGCATACAAACCTATTGGAATATGATATGAAACTAATAGACTCCACACCTGTCTGTATGAAACCATATTCGATTCCGTTTGCTAAGGAGAAAGCTTTGAAGGAAGAGAGAGACTATCTATTGAAGGAAGGAATTATTTCGCAAAGTGAGTCTTCGTATAGTTCCGGTGTTGTACTCTTAAGGAAGCCCTCTGGAGAACATAGACTCTGTATAGATTACAGGAGACTGAATGCTATTACAGAAGGACAGGTGGATCCATTGCCGGATACAAATCAGCTGTTTGCCAGGCTAAATAAAGCTATATATTTCTCAAAAGTGGATCTGAGTAAAGGATACTATCAGATTCCAGTAAAGCCTGAGGTTAGACCATACCTAGCTTTTAGTACCTCAGAAGGACACTATGAGTTTAATAGATTGCCATTTGGATTGAAGAATGCGCCTAGTGTCTTCTCTAGAATGATGAGAAAATTATTGGATCCTCTGAATCCCTGTATAACAAATTTTATGGATGATATCCTTATAGCAACAGAAACATTTGAGGAACACATTGACTCTCTGAACATGCTGTTTAATCGCTCTTAGGGAGGCTAAGTCAAAAAGCCCGGACCAAACAAATTGTTTGAGTTTGGATGTAAAGAATTGGAATAGTTTGGAGGAACACAAAGTTTATAAGGAATAAATCATGACCCCTGGACCCAATGTAATTTAGGACTGCTCGCGCTCACAAACTACAGAAAAGCCCCGAGACCACAAACCAAGAGGGACGTCGAGATCACTTTTGTCTTCTTATGTGGTTTCTACCCGATGTATATCAAGGACTTTAATTCAATTATGTGGCAAAACGTTAACTGAATTGGACACGTAAAAAGGACATCACGATAGCAATTACATGGAACCTCCACAATGTGAATTGACTTACCAAGGAATTGAGGAAAAAGCTCAAAAGTAAAAACCATTATGAAAAATACCTGACTTTAGTGTCAAGAATTCATTGTGAAGGACGGGATGCTTGTAATATTGGGGTTAGGAGCATACTCTTACTAACAGAAATCAGATGCATTGGATGGGGAATTAAGCCCAGTGGCATATGCTAGCAGAAAGTTGAATAAAGCTGAAATCAACTACTCAACTAGCGAAAAAGAATGTCTTGCAGTAATATGGGCAATAAAGAAATTCAATAGTTATCTATATGGGAAGGCATTTAAGTTGCAAACTGACCACAAACCTTTATCGTTTTTAGCACAGGCTAAGCATGAGAACTCTAGGTTCCTCCGATGGTCTTTGCTTCTGGCTCCATATAATTTTAGCATTGAGTATATATCTGGAAAAACCAATTTGGGAGCGGATTTTTTAAGCCGCCATCCGTGTGATGAGAATCACCGTAAACCCCAGAAATAATAATAAATTTCTCTATGTGTATATAGAATAAAGGACTGACATTATATGTGTCTGTTTTAAGAGGGTAGGGTGTCGTTTGTATTATTCTCATCCACATATATAAATTATCAAGTAAATATAAAGCCTAATAAATACATATAATAAATAAAGGAAGAAGAATGGTAAAGAACAGTGCTGTCACAATGACAGTACTCGAAATCCCCCTTCTTTTCTGCTTCGTCTGCAAATTGTAACGCTTCACGTTGATATTAAAGGCCCTCTGCAACATACACGCGTTTCCCAAACACACAATAAAATGTGCTGCCTTTCTAAGAAAAACCTTGAAATATGCAAGTTGACCTAAATTTTAAATTCCATTCATGTCTTTTTAGTTACATCTGATGTTACCAAGATCAAAAGACAGATGGACTAACCGGATTAGGCGAGAAGAGACGGGTCGAATAAAGCCCGAACGCATTGCAATTTAAAACACGCGTCTCACTATTAATGCCACCCCAACACGGTACGGGCGACTACACAATTTCTGGCCATCACGAGTTGTAAGACTTAACAAGCACTAACTTTTTTTTCGGGGAAAGGACAAGTGATAAATATACTCTACCATTCACCAGAGGTAGGTTTTATAAATCTTGGAAAAAACTCTTTTAATAATTTTTAAGGAAAAGATAACATTAGATGGGTTTACGTTTGAAAACATTACAGTACCCAGACAGCACATCTTCGAAACAGGAGGTAGAAGAAATTGCATATTTTGAACGCAGCCACGTAGCTCTTTTAAATTTGTATATTTGGGTTCCTCTTGGCTTGCTGATCCATGAATATGTAAAAACGTTATGCACTTAGTTCCCAGGAAATTTATAATTTATACCAAAATCAAATAGTTGGGGATGCAATGACAGCTTGGAATCATTTCTGCTCAGAAAATTTTTTTTTTTATAACGTGTTTGAAAAAAATCTTACGTTACAGAATTAGCCTACCATGTAAACTCCAAATTGATTGGAGCGAAACAAAAGAAAGACTAAAACACGATTGGTCGGGCTATAAAATACTATTCTTTGTTTTTAGGGGAGACGGGAAAATAGGTAACATTTTTTTCAAAACACTTGTCGAAACGGGGCCTCAATGGCTTTAGACTCTGCTGCATTTTAAATCACTTAGGAGCGTTAGTTCTGAGGACCACGTAGTTTAAATAAGCTTTGATTAAAGCAACAGTTGAGTTGAAGCCAGCTCATTATTTGTGTTAAAAATTTAAAAGCCTGGAACATAAGGAGATGGGAATTTGTGCCAGTAATTGTGCCAGAATTCATTGCTAATCAACGTATCTGTGTTTATTTCCATGAAATTGTGGTAAGCTTGAACCATTCAGTATCTTTTAATGAAAATTGAATGTAAATTGTTAATTTATGCCGGTATATATAAGTTTAGTTCAGTGGCAAAACGTGGAGGTAAAGCCTATAATGCTCCTGCCTGAACAGGAAGGGTTGTTGGGCGGAGGGAAGTAAAACTGCATGGAACATACGGCCAAAACAGTACCACTGACCACCTAGATTATTTGAGATTAGACAGTAATAATGCTTGGAAGTCGCCCAGGAGGGCGTTAGTGACCATTAAGGAGGTAAATACTGGTATAAAGTATTTCAGATGAAGCTGACAGTTGGCCTAACGCTCTGAACTCAATGTGTGTGTTGTATTGTGCTCAGTGTAGAACTAGAGTATCAATTAGTTATGAAGTAGAAAAGTCGAAAGGTTTACATCCCTTCTGGTTTTTAAGGTGACGACTGTTCTTGATGGTAATGAGCAGCACCTTGTCAGGAGCTTTGCTGAATCCAGAGTCGGGACAGCATACTTCTTGGTTTTTTTTACGTATCAGTGAGGTGTCTCCAGAGCCCAGGGGAGTATTCGAGCAGAGAGGAGTCCTTTCTGAGCCATTCACAGAAAGTTAAGCTGATTTGGCCAGCTGTGTCAAACATTTATGGCCCTCATCTTTGAAATGAAAACTTTGTAAACTAAACATTCTGAGGGGAATTTAAGTGTCTTTAATATCAGGAAACTGAGACACATCTCAATATACTAGTCCAAAAAGATCTAAATATTGAAGTAATGATGACAAATTAACCAACAGAGCTTGCACAAAACTAAACCAGTAATTACCTCATAATACTACTACTCAAATGGACATCAGCATAGGATTTTTGTTTTATAATATATGGTTGCACTACTATATTCATATTGGATAAAGTTGTTAATAACCCATATGACTTGTAATTAAAAATTGATTGTGAAGAAAACAAGCTGGTCATATGTAACACCTTTTTTGAACACCACCCAAGGAAATTATACACATGGAAAAGCCCAGGAGATGTAACACGAAATCAAATCGATTATATCATGATAAAACATAGATTTAAGAACAGTGTCACAAGTGCAAAGACACATCCTGGCGCCGACATAAATTCAGATCACAATCCAGTCGTCATCAAAGTAAATATAAAGCTGAAAAGAGCAGGAAACAGAAGACAGCAGGAACCCCAGATAGAAATATCAGCGCTGAAACAACCAGATATAAAACAGAAATATTTAATCGACGTCAAAAATAAATATCAACAGTTATTGACAGAAAGCATGGAGCAGTATAGAAGAGAAAACCCAGAAGAAAAAGCAACCGCAAAATGGGATGCTTAAAAACAAGCATACAATCAGCAAATGCAAATTTATGTAAAAAGGAGTCTAAGATAAATCAAATTTGGATGACAGATGACATCTTGAATAAAATGGCAGAAAGAAAGAAAGCAAAAAACACTCCAGAATATAAAACAATAGACAATGACATACGTACTATGTGTAGAGAAGCAAAAGAACGGTGGATAGCAACAAAATGCAAGGAAATAGAAGACTTGGAAGCAAAGCACATGACAAGAGATATGCATGAAGAAATAAAGAAATTATCAAATCGGTCGCGGTTTGCACAAGGAGGAAGCTGTATCAAGAACAAAAATGGTGTAATATTACTTGATGAGAAAGACATATCAAACAGATGGGCAGAATACGTAAAAGAACTATTCGAGGACAACAGAGGTAAAAAACCATCACCAGATTCTAATGAAGGCCCAAACATTCTCAGATCAGAAGTAGAGAATGCCATTCATATGATACAAAAAGGAAAATCAGCAATCATGGATAACATAAAAATTGAAATGATAGAAGCTCTGGAGAGCTTTGGTATAGATACAATCACAGAAATATGCAACGATATATACAATACAGGATATATACCACACGACATGAAGACATCAGTTTTCATAACATTGCCCAAAAAACCAAATGCAACAGAATGTTCAGACTTCAGAACAATCAGCCTGATGAGTCATGCAATTAAGATACTGCTCAAAATCATACAGGAAAGAATAAAAAGTAAAGTAGACAGCAAAATCCAAGAAGAACAGTTTGGTTTTAAACGGAACAGTGGAACAAGAGAGGCAATATTTTGCCTAAGAATATTAGCAGAAAAATATAGAGAGGTCCAAAAAAGTATGTATATGTGCTTCATTGACTATAAGAAGGCTTTTGACAGAGTCCATCATGAGAAAATAATTGAATGCCTCGAAGACATAGGTATTGATGGAAAAGATATAAGAATACTCAGTAACCTTTATTGGGAGCAAACTGCCACAGTAAGATCTGGAAGGAATTATTCACCGTACATAGACATAAAAAGAGGTGTCAGACAAGGTTGTGTGCTGTCCCCTTGCCTATTTTAATTTATACACCGAAAAAATTTTCAAACAGATACAGGAAATACCAGGACTGAACATCAGTGGAAGGTCAATAAACAACCTTAGATATGCAGATGATACCGTGTTGTTAGCTGAAAGTGAATAGGAGTTACAAGAACTAGTGAAGCAAGTGAACAGTATAAGTCATGAATATGGACTGGACATTAATATTGAGAAAACAAAAACTATGATAATTAGCAAAACAGACGATAAACCCACATTAAAGATAAGCGTAAATGGAAAAATCCTGGAACAAGTCAAGAGCTACGTATATCTTGGTCATATAATAACAGAAGATGGCAGATGTGAAACAGAAATCAAGAAGAGAATAGGAATGGCCAAAGCTACATTCAACAACATGAAACATATACTGACATCCAAATAGTTATCTCACAAATTAAAACTGAGAATCATAAAGTGTTATATATATATTCTGCATTTCTGTATGGTGCAGAAACATGGACGATGAATTAGCATTTGGAAGAAAGAATTGAGGCTCTTGAAATGTGGATATATAGAAGAATGGGGCGTATCTCATGGAAAGAGATGAAAACAAATAAGGAGGTCCTAGAAAATCTAGGTATGAAAAGAGAACTAATGAGGGAGGTCAAAGTTCGGCAGCTAAAATACTTTTGCCACATAAAAAGGCATAACACCTTGCAGAAGACCATAACAGAAGGGAGAGTTGAAGGCAAACATGCAAGGGGAAGACAGCGCTATAAGTGGGAAGATAACATCAAGAGATGGACAGGAAAGAGTCTATCAGAGTGCACCACCAAGACAAGAGACAGAAGACGTTGGAGATCCATTACAGCCAACCTTCATTGTGGAGATGGCAACTGATGATGATGATGAAAACATGATTGCTTTTATGCTTAATGTCTAGCATTATTTCCTAAAGCTGTGAACATATTAACATTAATTTTAAAATATAATTTGCATCAGTATTCAAGGTTAATGTGTGAAGTACAATATATACATTACATTTACACTTATTAGTGTTATTTTTCATACAAATACATTTGAGTTATGTGTATTATACTGGGTTTATAATAATTTGCTTCCTAAAAAATCTAGCATGTCTCCCACCACCAGAAGTTGGGCCTTCCAATTAAGAACAGAATACACCAGACTCACCAAGCACATACAATAATTACATTTCAACACTCCACCACTGTACCCAACCAGATTGTGCTGCTCACTCTCCCAGGATTTCCCACAGAAAGAAGAAAGCTATTACTTGGCTCCCTAGCAATCACAATTTTGATGAGGGACCTAAATGCAAAAATAGGAACAGACAAGATCGGCTTTGACGAAATCATGGAAAAACATGGATTAGTATCATGAATGAGAATGAGGAGCTATTAATAAACTTCTGTGCTTCAAATCAACTAGCTATAGGGGGCAGTATAGATATCACAAGACCAAAAATAAGAACTATAGATCATAATCACTTGATGTATATTTAGCCGCGCCATCTTGTATCGATATTGCGTCTGTCATTAACAGCGCCATATTGTCATTGCCATTGTCTTCGTGGTTCACTGCCTTTTTACCACAACATCTTCAAGAGGAAGATATATTACTGGGCTACAATAAAGCCTAGAAATAGTTGTGTTTTATATTTGTGTTTTCGCTCCTTCTAGAGCATCCATCGCAAGTGTTTTTTGCGTGGCCCAATTACGACGTGCGCTGACTACACTGTGAGGGATTAGGCCTAGTGGCCTATATAAAGAAGTGTGCAGGCCAGCAGAGGCCTCTTTCTTAGTCAGTCACCCCAAAGAAACATGAGTCGATCTGTAGATGCCTTGAACACATGAGTTAATTTAGGTAGAAGGTGATTCCTCAATATTTTGGTCTATAGTTTTAGAAAGAATATAAGGCTGTAGGTCTGCCGCTTATTTGGTATCGTGTTTAATGAAATAGATAGATAAATGTGTTTCATAAGGAGATTTCTTTTAGGACATTAAATTTAGTTTTGAAATGATAGATTAATGAAAAGATGTGTGGATAGATTTTACTAGTGTTAAGTCCAGATTGCGGCTGTAAGGATATAGTAGGAACCTATTCCATTCATGAGACCAGGCAGAAAGGCAAATATAGTAGGAACCTATTTCATACATGGAACTCAACAGAGATGATTTCAGGGACTGAAATTTAGATAATATTTGCTAGTGCCAAGATGGCAGCCAGGGCCACGTGTTAAATGTGCATAATGATGACGCATGTGAGTGACAATAACATTTTTAGTTATATGCTATACGCCCAGTGATAAGCTATTTAATATTTGAGAGCACGTGGGTTCACTTGGAGATATATATTTCTCTTCTCGTTCTTTATGGAGCATGGGGCCACCAATGTGGCTGGCCTCCACATGAAGCATTCATATGTTCTTACAGTAGTGGTTTTGGTAGTGATCTGTGTTACATGGTGACTTTGCCAGCCTCATGCACAACAGCACACTATGTGAGAGATGTATGAGAGTGGATGTGTGTGTAATAGTGGGATGTTTCATGTAGCGTGGAAGACTAGACTGTTTGGCAGGTGAGAATACGGTGTTTCTCATTAATGATTTATTATGATTTTAACTAGTCAGTGCCCTGTAAGCAGATACAAATCTTCAACTCAAATGTCAAGGTCAGTCTTATTGTATGGCTCTGAAAGATGGAGAACAACAACAACAAAATTACAGACTTTCACAAATGGAAGCTTACATAGAATATAAGGTTTGAAACAGTATTACATAGTCACAAATGGAAGCTTACATAGAATATAAGGTTTGAAACAGTATTACATAGTCACAAATGGAAGCTTACATAGAATATAAGGTTTGAAACAGTATTACATAGTCACAAATGGAAGCTTACATAGAATATAAGGTTTGAAACAGTATTACATAGTCACAAATGGAAGCTTACATAGAATATAAGGTTTGAAACAGTATTACATAGTCACAAATGGAAGCTTACATAGAATATAAGGTTTGAAACAGTATTACATAGTCACAAATGTGGAACTGATGACAAGAACCAGACAAGTGCCAGTAAAACAAGAGATGAGTAAAAGATGCTAGCGATGGGTAGGACACACATTGAGGAAACTTGTTGATAGCATTACAAGGTGGTCTTTGTTCTGAAATCCCCAAGGAAAGAAAGGTAGAGGTAGACTAAAAAACATGTAGAGAAGAGAACTGGAGACAAATAAAACTGATGAATGTTAATGTTAAACAGAATCGACATCATTGAACTCTGGGCAAACCCATAGGTGCTCAGCAAATGTTGAAGGGTACGAATGGTAATTGTTGCTGTTGCGCACTGGTTGTATACGTGGCTGATGCGTCCTCTCATACGTCCATCTCTGCTGGTCTTACATTTGCTGCTAAATTCCAGCAGTCTTAGCATTGATGATTCATTGATTGCAGTGACATTCCTCAATAGACAAACATGAATTGACCTCAGTATTTCTTCCTTGTCCATGTCCAATACACCTTTTATGGGTGCTCTTGAAGCTAGTCTGTCAACTCTTTCATTGCCATGAACACCTGCATGACCAGGACTGTAGATCCATATCAGTTCTTGAAGATTTGATCCTTCAATGGAGGTTTTCCATTCATGTCGAAGTCAACCATTTTGAACCTTTCGAAGTATGGATTGTGAATCTAATACAATAACTGCTTTTGTTAATAAAGTCTCTGACAGCCATCTTAAGGCAGAAGTAACTGTCTCTACCTTCATTTTCATGCTGGAGGTTGTTATCATGTAAGCCCTGCTTTGTTAAGCAATGGTTCTGTCCTTTACTCTAGCAGAGAAGCCCCACCTTTATTTATACCACAGATTACAGACCCATCAGTGTACACAGTGGCATCACCTTCCCCAGCATTATCATTTATAAGCTGATCAATTTCCATCTCTGCTGTCTCATTGGCCCAAGTTCTGCATTCTCTACCAAGGCTGATAATGACTTACTGATAGTTCATCCAGCTCTCATCTGACTTATTCCACTCTTCTCCCTTGAATATATTTTCAACTGGGCTTACCTGTCTAATAGTCTACTCTGTAAGTGCCATCTATGACATCCCCCTCTTTATTCTCACTCCTTTCATGTCAGCTATGTTCCCATGCAGGAGATGTCTTTTGTCTGTGGTGACTCATATATACGCTTTTACCTGGGCCATCTTATATCTGGATCTAATTGACAGTAATCCAAGCATGTGCTGCATCATCATAATAGGGGTATCTCGCATGCAGCCCAAGACTAAATGCATCCCTTCATTTTGATGAAGAAAACGTGGAAATAAATTGAGCTGTTGACACATGACAGGAAGAATTGGCATGTGTTTTGGGGAGCTAAAGGGTATATTGATTATTAACCACCAATCACAAACACTTTAAAAAACAGGGACAACACCAACGGAGTGGAACAAAGGAATAATTGTCAAATTGCCCAAGAAGGGAGACCTTGCAGACTGCAATAATTGGAGAGGAATCACTCTTCTCTCAGTTCCCAGCAAAATATTAGGCAGGATAATTGTACAGAAAATTTCAAAATCAGTAGACCACAAACTGAGGAAAGAACAAGCAGGATTTAGAAAGAACAGAAGATGTGCAGATTATAGATTTACCCTCAGGAACATAATAGAACAGTGCTCAGAATGACAGAGACAGCTGTACATTAATTTTGTTGATTTTGAAAAGGCTTTTGACAGTATACATAGGGACAGTTTATGGAAAATACTGAGGGCTTATGGAATTCCAAGCTGCATAGTGTCAATCATAAAAAGCCTTTATGCCAACTTTACATGTAACGTAGGTGTTACGCACGGATCATTATTATTTTTCGTTTGTATAAACATTTTTCATATGTATGATCATTTTTTTGACTGAAGTGTGTATTATGTTTTCTATGGTCAAAGGGACATAATCCGAGTTATCGAAACTACAATTTTTTAGGAGTTGCCTTCTCTTGTATAGAGACACGTTCGGTCTATAATTTCTTGAACGAAGCGTGACCACATCTCCTTATTTGGTAGTATCAGTCAACTATGGTAGATGTCTGAAACCTTTCTTAACGCTTCTTTTCATGACCATAAAAGGCGCGACTGTGTAAGACTTTTATCTCGAATGTTCTTCGAATCGTCTTATTGTGAACGGCAACTCAGAGATTGTCGTTCTGCGCATGTCAAACCGGGAGTTCGTTCTGTGTGTTCCGCCCAGTTGGGGCAGTTGAGAAATGGTTTAAGAAGCGAGCAGACGCAACTGCGTCTTGTGATTCTCTGAGGGAAATACAGTGTCTTAGTGAGTTAGTTAGCTAACTAGACTATTTCCCAGTATTATGCAGCCTGCCTGGAGGCATATGTTCATGGTTGATTTTCCGAAATAAGGTAATTCCTCTTGTATCGAACTTTATGCTATCGTCTAGAGGTTCGTCATTTTGTCGCCTATTTGCTCGCCTGTGTGATGCAAAATGGAGAGGTACTTTGACTAGGATTAAGTCACCAGTATCTGTATACCTGAACTAGTTAAATATATATGGGTCGCTCTAGACCAACAAGACTGTTGTCTGTGTTCCAGGATTCGTTATATCAGAGATCACGTCCAAGTCAGATGGTTAGACTTAGGAACATTATAAAGGTCGAGCTGACCTGTAGCCCATGTATGCTATTCACGTGCAGACAGTGAACGGACTTATTGTATACAACTGATCTGCTAGCATCAGAATGGGAGCATTTATTATTGTTTATGAACATTGAAGATCTGTAGCTGACACTGTTGCAGAAGTTATAGAAATTATTATTATTTATACAGCTTCACGAACTAGCACTCGATGATTGATGAATTTCTGAATCTATTGAACTGTGATGTCTTATGACGCATATATACAACAGCTATCATTGCTGACTACAGAAATTGTTTTCAATGTGCCATATCATCTTGCTGAACTCGTTAACCATGTTGATGTCATAAGTATCATGACTGTTTTGTGGCGTGCAATAAATGAAAGAAACTTATACAACGAAGTTACCCTTTCTATGACTCTACACGTCATGTTGCCTGTGTGATAACCCTGTGAACTGTTCCACTACCACATACACAGCAACATCCTAAATCAGAGAAGACACCTACATCTTACACTTTAACACCAGGTGTCGATAAGGGTGGCAAGTTACCACTTCAGCACAAATCCACCCTTATCATTTTTGGTGGCCAGAGCTGGTTCTATCATCTGATATTTTGGCGCACCATATCATTTTTGGTGGCCATAGGTTGGTTCACTCTGATTCCAGCTATCAAGGGGGTCAGCAAACCCAGACATCATCATCATACTAGATACAACTACAGCATCAACTACCACCTTACAAGAAATTTTATTGAAAGTATCCGGATTTTCTGACAGTTGCTGATTTTGAAACTACCCGGCGCTGCTCGGCAATATTGAAGTTTATGTAAAATTAGAAGGACAAGTACCGAGCGAATGGATTTCCTGATCTGGTGAAAAGAAGGACAAGTGCCGTAACAACTGTTCCGGTCTCAGGGGTACTGTTGCGGGTTCAGAAGGTCAAGTGCCGGTTAAATCAATTTAGAAGATTCAGAAGGTCAAGTGCCGTAACAACTGTTGCAGTATTAGAAGCTCATTTCCTTCGTCATGGCTGTTTATGGGAGCAGAAGTTAATCAACGTTGGATCATTATCCTCAGAATGCTGATTACATCCTGTTCTGCACCGTGCTGACGCTGGATTTATAGAAGTTAAGTGGCCTGTTTTGTTTGTGAACTGTGCCCTTATGTTCTAACTGAGCCTTCTGTACTTTCACACTTTCTCCTATTGTTTTCATGATACATGTTTATATGTTATATGTTATTTGTTATTTGTATATTTATATGTTTATATTTCAGCGGGTTTTCTCGGTTGGGCGGAGTCTTGCAGTAGAAGATACCACGTCACAGAGGTTCTACTGTTAGCGTTTTCGTTAGGGACTGTGCGAATTTCCTACAGTGAAATTTGCTAGCGACAATCGTTGCTATATCTGTTTAGTTGTGACGAGTTGTGCTTTATTTCTGTTTCTTGTATATATATATTTTTTTTTCTTTTTTCTTTTCTCTCTTTCTTTGT